>ML677399.1:955922-971896 GCA_007922305.1 Dermatemys mawii | reverse complement strand
CCCCATCGATTGGCGGACACTTTCCATCAGTCTCACCAATCAGATCAGCGCATGCCCCTGGCGGGGCGGGACTGTATCCAATGGCTGGAGCGCATGCGGCAAGGAGAGAGGCCAGCCCGTCAGCCAATCAGGGAAGGGAGGAGGCGGGGTCACAGGCTCCCAGCGGGGAGAGGGAAGGAGGTGGGAGCCCAGCCGAAACGCCAGCCAATGGGTGGCTGGAGGGGAAAGGGCGGGGCCTTCCTCTTCCTGGGGGCGGTGCTAGGGTGGAATGCGAGCCAATGGGTGATGCGTGCGCCGTGAGGGGCGTGTGTCGGGGCTGGTCTGCAGCCAATGGGTGGGGAGGGGGCGTGTCCGGGCTTCCAGAGAGTTCGGACGAAGAAGGGTGGAAGAAGCCGAAGACTGTCGGTGGGTGAGTTACGGGGGGGTTCCCGGATGCCTGGGTCCCTTCTCTCCCCCCGTCATGGACTGCGGCCCCTGGGTATCCCCCCTCGGACTCCTGGGTCCCTACCCCCCCCCCCGGACGCCTGGGTTCCTCCCCTCTCGGGTCTGCGGTCCCCGGGTATCCTACCCCGGACGCCTGGGTCCTTCCCCCGTGGGATTCTCCCCCCACCCCTCCCAGGCATTCCCCCACCCCATGGATTTACACCCTTCCCGGACGCCTGGGTCCGTTTCCCAGCCCAGGGACTGACGTGCTTCTCCCCGCTGGGAGACCAGCCCCCCCAACTCCTCCTTTCCCGGATGCCTGGGTTCTTTTCCCCACCCTAGGGACTGATACTCTGCTGGGGGAAAATCCCAGGCAGCCCCCTAGTTGTCTGGGTTACTCCCTCACCCCAGGGATTGATTGGCCAGTCCCTAGATGCCTGAGTCCCTCCCCCATCCCAGGGTCCAGACCCCCCCGAGGTAGGGTCGGGGCTGTGTACTGTGTCACCCCAGAAATCAGCACCCCATGCTGTGGGTAGCTGGGAGAAGTAGGGCAGCCCCACCCTGCCCCAGCTCCTGCAGGGTGGAACCCCTTCACCCTCCCTGTTGGCACCCTGAGCAGAGAGGCCCATGTCCGAGTGGGCCAGGGGGACTCAGCGCCCCATTCACCCTCCAGGGTCGTGAATTGGGCTGGTTGGCCCTACCCCTGCTCCACTTGTCTAGAAGATTCATTCTTCACCAGTGCCTCCCCCTAACCCTAAATCCACTGGTGTCTCTCAGAGTTTCTGAAGTAACCACCGACACCGGATACTTTATAGGGCTCGGCTTTGTGGCAGCGTTAGCGTGAGTTAGTTAACTTCCTTCTAAGTTGACAACCCTGGAAACGGAGATCGATCGTTCACCCCCGGAAACGATACAGTATTGCTGGCACCAGTGCGCGCTTTCCAGTGCTGTCCTGCTAGCCTCTCCCCCATGACCCCTGCCCTGCCTCGCTCTCTCGGCTCAGCCTGCCAGTTAAGAAAGGGTGTCACTTCCCATTTGAGACTAGAGTAAGGCCTGGACTAGGCACACAATTGCCTCTGTTTAACTCAAGGTGCACTTTGAAACCGGTTTAGTTAAACCCGGGTAACTGTATACGAACGCTCTTATATTGGTTTCGCTTCTGTTGCTAGGTGTCTGTATGTGAGTTAAATGGACGTAGCCCATTTTAAACTGATAGAAGTGGGCCCACATAGGGGTTTGCACTACCGTGAGTGAGCCTAGCTTGAGGGAAAGCGGCCGCATTGTGATATAACTCGACCAGAACAGACTCCCCTCTCCAGCGTCAGCTCCCCACCTCTCTGGGCCAGCTAGCGTGGGTTTAAAGCACCACTTAACTCGAGTGTGTAGACATCTGGTTGGGGGTGATACTTGAGCAAATGCCGTAGTGAAGTCAAGCCCTTAGACTCCTCTACGAGAGTATGGGAGGGAAAGGCCTAGCCCCAAATTCTAGCCCGGCCTGATTAAACTCTTGTGAGCTGCCGGGCCCGTTGTGCTTTCTGCCAAGCAAGCTTTGTGCTGCAGGTATTCGGGGTTTCCGTTTTGAAGAGATAGGGGTGTTCTTCTGTGGCCCTCAGCACCGTAGTCTCCAAGCACCCATTGGCAGAGCTGTCTTAAGATACTCCCAGTGTTATCTTGAAACATAAAACCACGCCCCTGAGCTGAAGGTGCTTTTCCTAGCAGCATCTGCAATGGCCTTCGCTTTGCTTTGAACAGATATTTCCAGCCCTTAAAGTTGCAAAGAAAAAGCACCCAACTATGAAGAAAGCAGCCCCATGTGCCTGAGTCTGCAGACAGACTGCTTCCAACTGTGGCTGGGTGCTTTGCTGACCCTGTAATTAACAAGATTCTGGTCAGTTTCACAACTGCTATTCAGAGCCCTGTGTGGGTGATTTGGATGTGCTGCTGCCCAAAGAGTGCTGAGGAGCAGTAGAGGTGCAGTGAAGGAAGGGAACCCTAAAAACAAAAGCTGGGGGTGGGGGGTGAAGACCCTCCCCACTTGCAGTAGACAAGAGGCTCTGGAGTGAGGAGAAGAGAGCAAATTCCTTCCAGCAAATGGAGGATGGTGGTGCTTTGATCTTATGAGTCCTCTGCTAGCCTGAGGCTGTTACACCCCAACAGGGTCTAGGGACAGCACCCTGCTGAAACTGATGACAACTGAGGATTGCCAGGCCCGTCACCAGGGCGTTGATCCTGCAGCCTCCCCATCATTCGTACCTAGTCCTGGGCAAGCCAGTTTAACCTGTCCAGGGTGAATCTGCCACCGTCTGGCCCCAGTTGTTGTGGAAGGAAGCTTGTAGCCTGCGCTGCGGTCTCTTTGCCCTCTAAACGGTGTTTCAAGATGGCGGATGTTGGCAAGGGTCTAGCCCTGCTAGGGAGGGGGCTTCACATGGACTTTGGAAGACTGCACTGGTGCCAAGCCAGTTTAAATTGGTCCAAACCAAGGTTCCAGCTGCAGCCTTTAGGAGAAGGGCATGAGCTCGGGAATGCGTTGTGTGGATCGGAGGCGGGTGGGGGATCAAGGGAACGGATCCCGCTGGCTTCAGACTTCCCCGTCCAAGGTGCTGGGCGTGTAACTTACACCGTGCCCTCCAGCTTCTCAGGAGTCCTGGACTGGGGATCTGTAACAAGGGTACAGATCTAGGAATCCCACGAACTCGGTCCAAGCCGGGCTCTGTGTGACCTGAAATCTGAGAGCGGGTCCAGAAGCACTACACCCAATCTAGGGTCTGAGCTTGCCGAGCAGCTGAGCCCCCTCGGCCCCTGTGCACTTCCAGAGCAGCTGAGGGTGCGTGTCCCCCCTTGGGGGGCGTTCAGCTCCTTACAGAATCAGGCAACAAAGTTTGCCGGTGCTGCGTTATTCAACCCTCTTTGGTAACGTAATCGCACGGGATTTTCCAGGGCCCGGGGTCAGCTGCATTGCTCCGTCTCGCTGCTGTCGGCGCAGCTGACTTGGGCCCATCTGCTGCTAGGAGTCCAGGTGGTCTGCTTTCTTAATTACCTGAGCCAAGAGCCTTTTCCATTTGCCATCCCTGGCAGTCTGGAAGAAGGCGCTAAACAGGCTTAGCAGCCCTGGTTGGGAGGGGAGGGGAGCTGGGAAAGAGGCATAGAGAAGGATTATATGGGGCGTCCCCATTCAGAGTCTTGTTCCCCACTTAACACGCCGTACCCCAGTGCTGAGAGAGACAGGCTGCAGTAGTCCGTGGGGCAGCAGATGCTGTCTGTTTCCAGCATGTTGCTAAGGATGGGGACTAGCTGGGTCGGTAACAGGGTCTAGAGCCTTTCACCTCTAGAAAATCCTCCTTAATTAGCCCTGGTCCCCAGGGTTTGAGATGGCATTCCTGCATGGTGGCTCAGGTCGGCAGTAAATGCGGAGGGGGACTTACTGGCGTTCCCAACAGGCAGGTGTCCTCTGGCGTTCACTGGTGGATTTCAAGGCCTGTGCAGAGGTTTTCAGGGGCAAAATCTGAAACGGAGGCACCTCCCCTCGTCCCAAACAAGTGACTGCTGAGGGGAGGTCGTGGGCGGGGGCCAGAGTGAGCCTGCAATGGTGGCTCGGCCCCTGTTCTGTAGGGCAGGACCCAGATTCCCTCTGTGGGGTCGCAGTGTCACTCAGGTTTGGCCCTGCGGTGAGAGCAGATCCACGGGAGGAGAGAGTGGGAGCACGTCCTGCAGTCTGGATAACCAGAGGATTCCAACCTCCAGGGCTCTTAATCCTGCTCCTAGCACAAGCGTCCCGTTTGCGGGTATGTCCCCTGCCTTGGGAGTCCTGGATTTAATTCTCAGCTTTGTCACAGACTTCCTTGAGTGAGTCCCTTAGCCTCACTGTGCCTCAGTTTCCCTGTTTGTGCCATGGGAGTAATAGCACAGCCCTACCTCACGGGGGTTACAGATTTTGAGGCACTCAGCTACTGGCGCATCGGGGGCCAGGCGGGTTTCTTAGGCTGGCATGTAGTCTGCCCTCTCAGGGCCTGGGGCCCATCCGACTGGGTGCAGCAGTTCGGGGGAGCCAGCGGCTCTGCACAGCACTGCACTGTGGTATTGGACTGGCAGGGGGCCCTCTTTGAACCTGCTTTCTCCTCCTCCCCCAGCACATCCGAGGGGAAAGATGGTGAAAGAAACGGGCTATTACGACCTCTTGGGCGTCAAGCCCGGCGCCACCTTGGACGAGATCAAGCGAGCGTACCGGCGGCTGGCGCTGAAATACCATCCCGACAAGAACCCCAGCGAAGGGGAGCGGGTAGGTCAGAGAAGGCAGCGACCCCCTTTGTGCCCCTTGCCCCGCTGGGGCCCGCAGCGTCTCTAACCCTCTCCCCTTCTCCAGTTCAAGCAGATCTCACAGGCCTACGAGGTGCTGTCGGACACCCAGAAGAGGGCGCTGTATGACCGGGGTGGGGAGCGGGCCATGAAAGAAGGTGGCATGGGAGGCCGAGGAGGATTCGGGTCCCCGATGGACATATTCAACATGTTCTTTGGAGGAGGGGTGCGGATGCCTGGCCGGCCGGAGAGGAGAGGTACCTGGGCAGGGTTGCTGGGACACATGGCTATGGACTGATTGCCTGGGATGGGTATTTGGGTTGTGAACTGGTCCTTCGTTAAACTGGGGTGCTGCATAGAGAGGCATTGGCAAGTCACTGGAGAGCTCTCTTCCACTGGAACCGGTCCCTTCGTGGAGCTCTAGGAGTCGCTGTGTTGCAAGGAGTGATCCCTTTACAAATGAGGCCTTTCGGTACAGCCCCATAGCCAGGAGCTGGTGGGGTGTTAGCCCCGGGCTGCTGTCCAAATTCCCACTCAGATAATTGCATGCTGACTCTCAATTCCCCCAGGGCTTTCAATTAACGACAGGGCGTGAAGGAGAAGAGGCTGCTCTGTATTAATGTATAAATGCCATGTGACCTGGGAAATGCCAGTATGACAACACTGGGATGTTTACTGCTGCATAGGTGGGTCCCCTTAATAGCAGGGTGGTTGGGAGCCCTGAGAGAGAACAGGGGGTCCAGATCAAACCCCACCCAGTAAACAGGAAGCAAAGACACCAAACCCGCGGCAGTTGTTGTGAAGATGCTGAAGTTACTCAGCTGTGTCGCCAAGGCTGGGAATTGACAGATCGCCATGGTCTAGAGAGCTGGGGGGAAGAGGGCAGTTGCCAGTGAGTTGTTCGGAGAACAGGCCAAGACGGAGACACGGGCCTGCAAAGCCAGTGGGCCTTCCTCAGTTTCCAGGGGCTGATAAGCCTTGGAGGAGGACAGATCTGCAAATTGACTCTATTGTTAAAATCCTCCCCGTCTCTCTCTCTCTCTCCCTCCCTCTCCTGCTTTGCTGTTGAGATCAAACAACTCTTTGTTTTAAGAGAGTTGTCTGGTCTCTGTATTGGCCACTGCTCATGGCTCCCGAACAATTGCAGGGCCCAAACCCAGCCAGGCCTGCTATCAGGGTTGTCATGGGGCTGTAGCCCATATACCTGGTCCAAGAGGGGAAGAGTTCTGTCACCTATAGGAATGAACTCAGAGACTAGAGAGCATCCAAGGTGCAGCTAGCCCTGTAACTGTGGCAGGACGGTTTTTATATTAACCTCTTGCGTGATGTTATATATAGCTGTTCAACAGCTGCCACATTCCGTCCCCAGAGGTGGCTGCATTTCAGTGCTGGGTGAGTGATCCCTGCGCAGCGTTGCTCTTCGCCGTTGAATAGCTGCTACTTTCCACCTCAGAGGTGGCTGCCTTTCGGGGTTGGGCAAAGCGTTCCCTGTATGTATTTAGCTTGTAAAGCTTTTCCAAGGCACTGTGGAGATGGCTTTAGCGGAGGGGACACTGCTGTCCCTGTGGGGCATGGGGAGGGGAGCCGGGAGAGGAGCCATGTCTGATCTGGCTCTATCCTGTGATCAGGAAAGACGGTGGTGCATCCACTCTCAGTGACCCTGGAGGATCTGTACAACGGCACCACCCGAAAGCTGTCCCTGCAGAAGAACATCATCTGCAGCAAGTGCAATGGTGAGTGAAGTCCAGGGCCCTGCATCTTATTTATCTGTAAAAAGTGAGGTGGGAAGCATAGCTCCGCCCCTCCAATCTCCAGCCAATGAGGAGCAGGAAGGGCAGAGCCTCTTGAGACTTCCTCATTACCATATGCATTTCAAAGCTCTCTCTGGCGCAGCACCAGGGGTGACCTTGATTTGGGGGCGGGGCTGTAATGGGAGGCGGGGCTAGGGGGGGTGATGCCACACTCCCTCAAGCGCAGCCCTGTCTACGCTCTTCCTGCTGAGTTTCACCCTCAGATTATGGTGACTCGGCTGTGAGTGTGTGGAGAGGAAGCTTGGGCCAGGGGCCAGTGTAAGGGGCTGGGAGTCCAGACTCAGGTTCTGTTTCTGGCTCCAAGAGGGGAGTGTGACCCAGTGATTAGAGCAGGAAGGCCTGGGAGTACGGACTCCAGGGTCAGAGAAGTGGGGGCTAGTGATTAGATCAGGGAGCTGAGAATCAGGACGCCTGGGTCTCGTTACTGGGTCCAGGTAGGGGGTGAGAGCTAATGGTTAGAGCAGGGGACTAGGAGTCAGGACTCCTGAGTTCTATTCCTGTGTCCGGGAGGGAAGTGGGGGCTGATGGTTAGAGCAGGGGATTGCAAGTCAGGACTCCTGGGTTCTTTCCCCATCTCTGCCAAAATTGCTGCACCCGATGGGCATCGCTGGGCAAGGGGGGATGAGGATTTTGCTCCACCCCGTCTCTCCTCCGCCAAGAGCTCAGATCCCTGGCCGGTGCCTCCTGTCCGTCTGTTCCATGTGTCCGTTTATCCCCCCCATGAGGGGATGTAAGCTGGAGACCATGCGGGACCTTCACCCCGAAGCTGCTGCTCTGTAGCTCTGCATTGTGTCTCCCGGCTCAGAGATGCACTCAGGGAGCCCCCAGGCCTGCACTGACACCCTCAGCCTGGTCTCTCCTCCCTTGTCTGCAGGCTGCGGTGTCCGGGAAGGCGTCGACACCCGGTGCCCCAAGTGCCACGGCACCGGCATGGAGTTCCACGTCCACCAGCTGGGGCCCAGCATGATCCAGCAGATCCAGACCATGTGCTCCCAGTGCCAGGGCCAGGGGGAGTGGGTCCGGCCCCTCGACCGCTGCCTGACCTGCAACGGCCGGCGGGTGGTGCGAGAGAAGAAGATCTTGAACGTCCACCTGGACAGAGGTGAGGCCGGGGTCGAGAGTGGGTGGAGTCTGGCCCTGGAGAGCCGGGACAGGCACTTTGACGACTAGCCGGTGGGAGGATCTGGGGCGCCGGGTCATGGGTGTCAATGTTGCAGGCATGCAGGACGGGCAGAGGATCACGTTCCACGAGGAAGGGGACCAGGTGCCCGGCCTGGAGCCTGGGGATGTGGTCATCGTCCTGGATCAGAAGGAGCACCCTGTCTTCCAGCGCATCGGCAACAACCTGGTCCTCCGCAAGGAGATCAGCCTGGTGGAGGCTCTGTGCGGCTTCCGGCAAGTGGTCCGCACCCTGGACAATAGGACTCTGCTCGTCTCCTCGCAGCACGGTGAGTCGGCAACCCGGAGCAGTCAGTGGGTCTAGTGGGTTAGAGCAGTGGGGACTGGACACCAGGACTCCTGGGTTCTCTTCCCAAGCCTGCGGGGAGTGTGGGATCTAGTGAGTAGAGCAGCAGGGACTGGACACCAGGACTCCTGGGTTCTGTTCCCAAATCTGGGAGTGGTGTGGGGTCTAGTGGGTTAGAGCAGGGGGGACTGGACACCAGGAGTCCTGGGTTCCCTTCCCAAGTCTGCAAGAGGTCTGGGGTCTGATGGGTTAGAGCAGTGGGGACTGGACACCAGGACTCCTGGGTTCTCTTCCCACCTCTGCCGCTGACCTGCTGTGCGATCTTGGGTAAACCACTTCCCCTCACGGTGTCTCAGTTTCCCTCCCTGTAGCAATGAGGGCGATAACCACCCCCCTCTGGACACACCTGGCCATTGTTTGTTTGTGTGCCCATCACCATGGCATCTGGTCACTTGACTCAGATTAAATGCAACCCCAGGGAATCAATCATATACCCTGTAGACAGTCCCTCGGTAGCCCAGGGATGGCCTGTACCCCAACACGTCTTGGACCCAAAAGATGCCTACTTTGAAGGTCAGTTGAGCCCCACCCTCCGTGCACACCATAGTGGGGGGCTCATCTAGGGACCTCCCCAGCCCCTCAAATGTCTCGTGCTGGGCATCTCCCTAGCACATCTTGATCACGACTTGCCGAGGTGTGACCGTGAGGGGTTGCTGCCGTTCGAGCGACGCAGGCTGGAGCCCAGCAAGCCGGGGGCCGTGCAGGGAGCCCTCCTGCGAGGCCACAGGCCTGTGGGTCTCCAAACCAGCGTCCCGTGGAGGGGCTGAAACCGCCTGGCTTTCTTTAACCCCTCCCCCCGCCCCGCTCAGGTGACGTCATCCGGCCGGGATCCGTGAAGTGCGTCCCTAACGAGGGCATGCCCGTCTACCGAAACCCCGCCCAGAAGGGCCAGCTCATCATCCACTTCCAGGTGAGGGGCGGGGCAGGCACCTGCCAAGGGAGCCCCCGGGGCTGATCCCACCAGCTGAGGACCCTGGCCGTCCCTGAGCTCCGTAGCAATGGAATGACCGGCCGCCCCAAAGAGGAGCCCAGAAAACCCCAGCCAGGTTTTGCTTCCTAACTTGGTCAGCCCTCCGCTGAGCAGCAGCCGCTGTTGGGGGGCTGAGATGCAGGGCCGGGGGACCAGGGATCTCTTCCCAGCCCCGGTGCCTCTTACCAAGCACCCACCAGCCTCGCGCTGGGCTCTGCCTCAGGGATGAGTCTCTCCCAGGGTGGATCTGGGATCCGGAACCCCGCCTGGGAGGGACCGTCCGTTCTGAGCGTCTGGGGAGAAGCAGGGCGTAGCCCAGTTAGAGGGAGGATCAGTGAAGCCAGCAGGGCTGGGTGGAGCTGCCAAGTCTCTGGCTATTGCCCCTTAGTCTCCCTCGAGTGCTGGGCTCACATGCGAGGCTTGAGTCACCTGCTGCCTCCAGCTACTAGACATCGGTGCTTTAGCTGTGGATGTAGCAGCCCCAGATTTTAGGTGAACACGTCCTGGGTTCGTTGACTCATTCTGGGGGTCGCTTCCATCAGGAGGGAGGATGCGAGGGAAGCCGGGGCTCTTGGGGGGATGTTGACGGCAGCTCTTGGTGTCAGGGAGTTTCCCACCCTCCCCTCCCCTGGTCGTCCTTCCCCCTCCCCTGGTCGTCCTTCCCCCTCACGCTTTGCGTCCCGCAGGTGAGATTCCCCGAGCCCGGCTGGCTCTCCCCCGACCATCTCCGCCAGCTCCGGACGTTCTTCCCACCCCAAGAGGAGGTCATGGCGACGGAGGACATGAGGGAGGTGGAACTGAGCGACTACTTCTCCCAGCCGGGACACTGGTGGCAGTCCCACGCTGGCAAGGCCTACCACGACGACGACTTCGAGGAGGCCTCGCGCCCGCACGTCCAGTGCCACACCTCCTAGCTGCCCGGGCGGCCTCCCCTCCCTGGAGCAGGGCGGGGCGAGGGGGGCGCTTCAGAAGGTCGCGCAGTTCAGGGATGTAAATAGTTAACGCCGCCACCGGCCCCGTTCGGCAGAACTAGCGTAGCTCCAGCCCAGCTCGGTCACTCCCCCAGGGGGTGCCACTGAGCCCCTGCGGCGGGCGGAGGTTCGGTCCGCGGTGTTCCTGCCAGCACGTCCTCAAGGGCTTAGGATCCAGCTAACGATAGTTGCTGCCTCCGAAGAGAGTAGTGGTGTAAGGGGATGCCAGGGCACAAGGCGTCAGGATCAACGTTTACAGGGATCATTCGCCACTGTCGCTCTCAGGGCCCGATTCTCATTCACACCGAAGCTCCTTTAGGCCACAGTAAGGAGCCTTAAAGTGGGAGTAACCTTACCCCGCGCCCACGGGCAGGCCCCTTCTGTGCGGCCGGAACGGCATCAAAGAACCTTAGTTGTCCTCGAGAGTCGGGTCCGTGGGTTGAACCCCTTCCGGATTCTCCACTCATCCCCGTGGGAAATTGACCGGCTTTGGTGAACCTGCCGTTTTTGCACGAAAGCTTCGTGCGGTTTCGCAACCTGCCCCGGGAGTTTTGCTTCCGCGTCTGCTTTGGGCGGACTGTCCTGCTTCCCCACCCAAGCCGCAAAGCCTCCCACCCTCGCTTTAGAGATCTTCTTTGGCACATGTCAGCGAAAGGGGCTGTTTTCCCGGGGAGGAAATACCAGGGACTTATTAAACAAAGGCACTTTCCTCCACTTGGAAAACGCCAGCAGCTTCGCAAAGACACATCTGTCCGCTTGGGTTTTCCATTGATTCGCGTTCCCTTTGCGAGTAACAATGTGGAAAGAATTGCGAGGAGTCAGTGGCACTTAGCTCCAAATAATCCCAAACCTGGAATCTGATCTGCCCGGTAGGAGGTCTAGGGGCCAAGATCTAGTACAAGGAACCCGGGTCGGCTTCACAGACCTCTCCTGCCGATCCCATCGGTAGCACTGAATTCCCAGGGCTTGCTTCCCAGTTGCCCTGCCTTGTTGTTTACACCACCACAGTCGGTGCAAAATGCCTCTGGATCAGAACCGGTGCAAATAAGCGCACCAGGCGTAGGGCAGCGAAGAATCAGTCCTGTCCCCCGCAGGCTTTTTGGGGACCGTAGCACCATCTACTGGTAGTCCTGAGCTATGCGCTGTCCCAGAATAAAACATGGCTCAGCTGTTTCTTTCAAGGGCATAAGGTTGCTTTTTCTTTTAATTGGACGGAGAGGGCTCTTGGTGCTTCTTGGTTTTAATCACCTTCCTTTCTCCTCTGTCTGGGTCGTGGTGTGTTCTGCTGGTTCATCTCCAATCAGCTGAACTTTATACAATTGCAAATACCGGTGAGCTTGTCACCCCAGCGCCAGGTACAGTAGCTAGGGGCTCAACTCCTGCCGTCACTCCCACGTTAATGCATCCACCCCAGTGGGGTGGTCGATTGCAAATCTGCCACGCGCTTCGCAGTGGTAGAGGCTGCCACTCATCAATGCTGAAGGCTGATCTATGTTGCCACCTTCTCGCTGAAATGTCCGAGGGGGTTAAGGAATGGGTCCTGAAAGCCCCCACTGAGGTTTGTGGGCTGGGAGAGGAGCTAGAAAATAGACCTGTGGTTGATAGGCCCACAGTACCTGGTAGCAGAATGCAAGGGAGTATGGTTGAGTGGTTAGAGCAGGCAATTGGGAGGCAGAAAATGTGACTTCTGTTCCCAACTCTGCCGCTGTGACTTCAGCAAGGCTCTGCCTCAGTTTCCCCAGCTGTAAAGTGGAGATCATGCCTACCTCACAGGGGTGAGCTGAGAGACTTATCTCCCTGCTTGGATGGCAGGAGCAAAGTGCAGAGTCTTCTCCGGAAACCTCCCTGCCCAGCTCCAGGGACAAACCCTGCGCTCTCAGCCCTCCCCTGAAACTGGCCCCAAGCTCCTTCCTCTTGCTGCCATGGCCCATCAGCAAAGAGATCAGTTTGCGGCACTCTTCTTCCTGCCGTCACCCCCCCTTGAGTCCTTCCAGGAGGCCACTACCCAGAGCAGTGTCCTGTCCCCGCAGCAGACGGCGTCGGGTGAAGACAAGCTGGAGCGTAGGTCTTCCGATAGACTGTTGCCAGCACATGGGGGATGGAAGCAACAGGAAACGCATGTGATCATTGAAGGAAGACCGCAGTCGTGCGGCAGTGTTTCTTGCGACTTCCTGTGAAGCAGCCGGTACTGGCCACAGTCAGAGACAGACTAACAGATAGATGGATTCTGGGTATGAGCCAGCCCAGCTGTTCTTGTGTGCCACAGGGCAAGCTGAATGTTAGTGAATGTGACATCTGGATTGAGCCAGGAGGGGCCATGAAGGAGTTTTGCTCTAGCGACGACTTTGTGTTCTGGAACCAGGGGATTAAACACACAAAAGTATTGGCGTAGGCCGAGGGGCACTTGAGAAATACGGAGGGCTCCCCCTGTGGTTAAGACAGTTGTGTGGCTCCTCTTTTATGTAGACCATGATACCATGGGATCTGAGAGTCAAGCTGGTGCATCGTCACTGGTAAAAGTTCTTCCAGGCCCTTTGGGGATGCCAGTACAGCTGGGTGACCAAGACTCGAGTGTAGTTTGACTCTGGGGTTAATGAGAGTCCAAAGAGCGGCTTTGAGCAGGGTGACCAGATGTCCCACTTTTAAAGGGACAGTCCCACTTTTGGGGTCTTTTTCTTATATAGGGTCCTATTATCCCCTCACACCCCCGTCCTGATTTTTCACTTTTGCTGTCTGGTCACCCTAGCTCTAAACTGCCGTCTGCAGGTCTTGTGGCCCGCCTGGAGCAGAGCTGATAACTAGAGACCAGCCCCCTCGCTGATCCCCCTGGGCTGGGACACCTGCTATAGGATCCACCCCTCATCCTGCTCCCCGTGGAGCCAGTCTCCACCGCAGGGACAGGAACTCCCAAACCGGCTTGGAACAGTGGAAGTTCGTCTCTGCTACACCATCTCCCCACGGACTGTGACACCCCACATTTCCCCCAGGGAGGGAGTGCTAACTAGTGGTTAGAACAGGGGCTGGGAGTCAGAAGGCCTGGGTCCTATCCTGAGCTCTGGAAGTGGCTGGGTGGATGTTAGTGGTTAGAGTAGGAGACTGGACTCCTGTCTGGATAGGGCGAAGCCGGCCCTGGGTTTGATCCCTCTTCATCTAGGAACCAACGCGCCCCCCACCCCAGGATTCCTTCTCGGGCTGAGAAACAGGATCTAGGGGTGCAGTTGACACACCCTGTAATTATATGGGGACTGGGGGTGTGAGGCCTTAGCCCAGGGGATCAAAGCTAAAGGGAGAGGCTTTGGAGGGGTTGATAGGCATCTTTATCCAGAAGTCAGCTGCCCCCAGGATGGTTGGGAAGCGGGGTCTGTGTTCTCTGTGCTCACAGCACTGCTGTGGCCAGTTGTGTCCTGGCCGGCACTGTTCCCTCTAAGCCGTGCGCATGTGCACCCAGATCCTAAGTCCTCTGCACACGGCAAAACACCGCACACACGAGAATTTGCACAGAAGCACAAATGTGCACAGAAGAAATGTTTTGCACACGCGGCCTGTCAAAAATGAGAGGGAACATTGCCGGCCCGGTCTATGCCCCGGCGGAGGACCCAGAGTACAAACCTCACTAACTCAGGGCTGCTCCTGCCTCTCCCTGGGACCCTTCACACCCTCAAGGGCGAGTCCCACTTGACCACTGGGCTGGCAGAGCAGCGGGCAAAGGGAACCTGGAAGCAGAGACTCGGGGCCCTTCAGCTTCACTTTCTTGGCTCAGAGCCTAAATTAGGCTGCAGGAAGTAATGGCGGGGAGGGGGATTTTCTTTCCTTTTTGCACAGAAGGGAGTTTTTTTTAAAAAAAACAAACTGTAATTTATTTTGGAGAGTATTTTGCAGGGGCGTCTGTCTGTCCGTCTCGTCTTTTTCTTTTGGGAAACTTTGTACACGGCATTAAAAGCAAATCCAGGTCTGACCAGAGGCAGTGTCCGTTGCTTTATTTCAACTCAGCCAGGAAGGTGCCGTGGGGGGTAAGATCCAGACCTGGGAACCCTGGAGATCTGTTCCCGGTTCTGCCACGGCCTGATCCTGTGCGAGTCTGTCTCTGGAGCCTGAAAATGAGGCAGAGGCTCCACCGGGAGTCAGGGGAATGTAGCATGGCCTGCCTCGTCTTGGGCTGTATCGGCCCTTTATTATATTTCTATAGAGGCCTGGAGAGCTGACCCAGTAGTAGATTCATGGGCTGCCTCTTAAGAGCTGATTGGCAGCTCCCCTATGGGCATTTCAGAGAGGCAGAGCGATGGGGACAGACATCCATCCTTCCTTCGCCAGCTTTGGCATTTCCTTCCCTTGAGAAGGAGTGTGGCCTAGCGAGCAGAGCACTGGCCTGAGATTCAGGTCAGCAGGGCGGTATTCCTAGCTCTGCCATTTGCCTGCTGAGTGAGCCTGAGAAAAGCGCCGTGCCTTGGTTTCCCCATCTGTAAAACAGGGAGGACAATACCGCCCTACCTTGAGATTTACTGCTCAGCAGGATGTAAGAGCTCAGATTTGCATTATGAGGCCTTCAGACAGTGGGGGGTTGATGCCAGGCGGGTTGGCTTTGAAGCCACAAATAGTCTCGCTGACCTATAAACTTCTCCCCCCACCCATACTGGTGCCAGTAAACTCACCTAACAGTGGGGACCGGTGCCAGTCACCGCTCCCCAGAAATGGCCGCCTACCTTAGAGCACCCCACTTTTTACCCAGCCAATGTTCTTTGTTCTCTCAGTTCACAGACTCAGGGTCCTGCCACTCAAACCCAGTTCAGCGAGTTCAACCTGCCTCCCCTCTACCCCCTAGAGTTGCCCCATTGTCCTGTAGCAACCCTCCAGGGCTTGCTGTAGTGTGTCTTGGTTATAGCCCCTGTGGCCCCCTTCCCCTTTGGTGCTGATTGAACCCCATCAAGTCAACCAATTCAATTGTATGTTGGGCCATCATGGAGCAGCCCCACAGCTGTCACCATAGGGTTTTATTATTCTTCATCATCTTCGTTATTTGCAGCTAATTAAATAAGGCAACGTGCCCACCTCCAGCAGCTCCCTGCTTGGGCCGGCAGAGAGCACAAGGAATAGGAGTCAGTGATGTCCACACCCTTAGAACTGAGTCAGAGCCATTAGCCTCGTTTCACAGATGGGGAAACTGAGGCACGCCACCCGCCCTAAGGCCGCCCAGTAAATCCGTGGCAGAGGTGGGCATGGAACCCAGGAGTCCTGATTCCCAGGCCCCTGGGCTTACCATTAGGCACACTCCAGCCATACAAGAACGCTGCAGCAGCCGGTGCTAGCCAACCACAGCCACCAGAGGGCAGCATTGCCCCAGCAAAGCCACCAGGCCATAGCCCCCCAGGGCTGGGTATTTGGGCCCCGCCCCCAGTTTGCAGGCGGGGTTTGGTGGGGGTGGGGGGGTTGCAGGGAGCTGGAGCCAGAGACTGCAGAACTCATGGGAAAGGGGAGAGGGATTTTGGGGGTGGGGGTGCTGGGCAGCCCTCAACCATGGCCACAACCTCCCCAACCCTTCCTGAGCCCCGCTTGGGGCGGGGGAGGACCCTGAAAAAAAAAATCGCTTTCATGTGGCGTCACCCCACACACACACACACACTCTCTTGGGGGGGGGCTACATGCACCCCAATAGTTGCTGCTACAGGGCGGTGTTTTGCAGCCATGCACCGCGTAGGCCCCTGTGGGGAGAACACTGTACACAAATGCACTGGGGGTGGGGGGTGGCCTTTTATGCCTTGAGGACTCATGGCCAGGAATGCCGCAGGTGTAGCGAAGCTCACGTTCTCAGCTGGGAGGGGGGACCCCAGCTGGCGCTCAAAGGCTGGGAAGGAGTGACGTAGACTCATGCAATGAGTCTGTCGTTCTCAGCTGCCCCTGGGTGGAGGGGGAGGGGGGATTGGAACTGGCCACAGGAGCAACATCGTTCTCAGCGATGGCTCTGAAATGAAAGGCGGGGGGGGGGG
>ML677399.1:941865-955522 GCA_007922305.1 Dermatemys mawii | reverse complement strand
CCCCCAGAATGCCTGGGAAAAAGCAACATGGGCACTTTGGCAGGGTTGCAAGCCGCTCACATTCCTGGGCAGACAGCGGGACTGGCAGAGAAGGGCCAAGAGAGGGAGCCACCAGAGGCCCCTGCTAATGGGAACGCGGCCGCGCTGAGCTCCTGGCACCGCGTTTCCCAGCTGAACTCTCGACCCGCCAGGCCCATCCTCGGCCGTGCCAGGCTGCAGGCTCCTCAGGGCAGGGGCTTGGTCATCAGCAAGTTCTCTGCAGAACGCCCTCTATCAGGGCTGTACCTTGAGTCACGCCAGCCCGGCCCGGCCCCGGGGCTAAGATTAGAAGGTGTCGCAAGAGCGTGGCTTGGGACACCACCTGCATGCCTCCCCCGCGGCCACCCCAAGCCTCACCCAGCCCAGCTGAGCGGCTCCCCTGGTGCGCAGGGAGGTGATCCAGAATCTTCTTGGGGTGGGCGCGGGGAAGGGAGGAGCCCAGGGGGAGCCAGCAGTGCCCCCCACCCTCCAGAGCCAAGTGCAACCTGGCTGTCATAGGGCCGGCTAGGAGAAGAGCCTACTGGGAAAGCCCTTTGGCCCAGCCATTTTTTACCGCCTCTCGGGTGACAGCGATTCGGGCCACAAAGGTCTGTGGTCTGTGCAGACGTGAACCTGAGTTTGGAGCCTTCTCCTGGAGAGCAAGGTTCGGCATGTTGCCTAAGGGAATGAGGCACCCACTTCCCATTGTCTTGGGCACCCCGCTCCCCTAGGCCCAGCCCTAAGCCCTCGCTGTAGAACCTACAGGGGGTCTTGATGTTCTTGGTCAGACTCAGCACAAGACATTTTCCGATCTCGCCAAAAACGCAAGAACTTTGGCCAAAGAGGGACATGTCCTGGGGAACTAGACGTCTGTGCTGATGAAAATGCCATTTTTCACTGAAAAAAAATGCTTTGAATGACAAATCTCTCCGGAGGGGAGAGAGAGCGATGAGCCTGTGGATGGAAAGGGGAGAGACAAAGAAAACTCACGCCAACCTAGCCCTCCCACCACACTCCCACAAAGGCTAGGCCGGACTTCGCAATTTGCCATCTCTCTGGCCTGCCCTTTAGAAACATGGGCTGGGGTCTCTGGCCGGGGAACACTGCGGTGCAGGGAAGTGTCTCCCCTAACTGGAGTGAATGTTACAAGTAAGAGAGAGAGAGAGAGAGAGAGAGAGAGAGAGAGTGTGTGTGTGTGTGTGTGTGTGTGTGTGTGTGTGTGTGTGTGTGTGTGTGCGTGTAACAGCTGGCATGCAGAGGGTGGAGGCGAGGGCTCGCCACCCAGCTCGGTCCTCTTCATCCCGCAGAAGCAAGGGGCTCGCCCTGGACCGGCATGGCCTGGCTGGACTTGCCACCCTGATCTAGCCAGGTGCTGGGCTCCTCTCTGAGCCCCTGGCCCTGGACTGGCCGGGAGAAGGTGGGAGCGGGTATCAGAGCCTTTCCCTGAGTTCAGATCCAGCTCAGCACGGCCTGATCTTTGGTGGCCGAAATGAAATGAGAGCAGTGGAGCCCAAAATCAACCAGTGGGTGCCACCCGGCCGCCGCGGCCAAAGGACTGAACCTGTTTTTTGTTTCACAACCCCAGCCCTGATGCTTCCCGGATCCCACATTGCACCACTCACTCCTGGCAACCCTTTCCCTGCCGCTCCCAGCTGGCATCACCTGCTCTTGCTTGCGCCATTCGAGGTCATGGCACAAGCAGGCTAACGAGCCCAGCAGCCATCAGCTAACGAGTGAACACGGGGAGAAAGTGCCAGGGCATGAAGGTGAAGGAACCCGGATGCCCTCTGGTCTGCCCAGCATCAAACGGCACCAGAACCTAGAGCCGTTTGCCTTCCGTTGTGCCAGTGGGGGGGATGCCTAGAGATGGGCTAAGAGAGGATACAATAAATAGCATGCCCGTCTCTGCAGGGACATCCCCGCCAGGACCACGCTGCACAGGGGAAGAGGGGAACGGAGCAGCCAGCACGGGCCCAGCTAAAGCGGCAACGAAGGGCCCGTGCTCACGTTGGACGCCGGCCTGAGCACTCATCACAACGGGCCTTTGCAGACCAAATCTGGGCAGAGCTGCCTGGAGGGAGAAACGCGCGAGTCTGGCCCCGAGAAGAGAGGATCTCACACCCCCTGGAGGGAGAACCCGGATGCAAGTCGCGGCCCCCTACCCCAGTGCACAGGAACTCCGATCTGGTGGGGATTTTCCCCCCGCCGTGCATCGGGGCCAAGGACTGCACGAGAAGCAGAGCCAAACCCAGCTCTTGATTCTGGAGGCGGGGCGGGTTTGGGCTTCCCTGTCAAATAGCTAGGGATATTGAGTCAGATCCTTCGCGGGGGAGGGAGGAGCGTATATAGCAACAGGGCATTGTGCCCCATGTGCACACGCGGGTGTCAGGCTGGGGAGAGACGCGGATGGAGTATTTTGTGACCCTGGGCTCACTCGGGCTGCACCTCGCCCCCCACCCCCAAGCCCAGTCGCCAGCCCGGCTCCTCCCCCGCTCACAGGTTGGAAATTCCCTGGGTCCTGCCATGCGTGAACATTCCCAGCTCGAGTCACAGGAGCTGGGGGGGGGGCGGGGGGCTTTGCAGATCAAATTCCCCAGCAACCTTCCCAGAGCCGGCCTGACGAGGCCCCATCCACCCATCTCCACATCGATGTCAGGCTGGGAAGCGAACCCAGGCATCCAGGTCACAGCGGGTAGCCCGTAGCCCTGTGACCGTAGTGATCTGGTTCTAACAAACCCCCCAAAGGCAGGTTTGGGGGTATTTCGTTAACACCGGCAAGCAATGCAGAGTTGGAGAAGGAATCCAGGCGTCCTGCACCCTGGACATAGGCTGTCAGTGATCCACCGAGGCTCTGTTCCAGCTAGCACCTTGAAAGAGGATTCCCAGGCATCCTAGGCGTGATGCGACGCGGAGCTGGGAAGGGAACCCAGGAGTCCTGATTTCTAGCGCTGTCCCTGACTCACAAACCCTTCCTCCCACTTCAAAGCATTTAGGTTCAGATCCATCAATCTCCACATGCCCCCCCATAGCATCGACTCCCTCTAGCGATTGGCAGAGTCAGGCCAGGTATCTCCCAAGAGCGTCCGCAGCGCCAGGGCCTTCTCCTCTGAAAGGAGAGGAGATGTTTTGTGCTCCTGATAACTCAGAAATAGTTTAGGGTGAGCTTGAGTGGAAGGTTCCAGGGAGGAGGGGGAATTCTTATTTCACCCTGACTGGTTTGCCCAGCCTTAACTTTGACCCTATCAGATAGATGGCCTGGATCTAAGGTGGCAGCACGGGCTAGTGGTTAGAACAGAGATGAGCCAGTCAGGACACCTGGGTTCCAATCTAAAGTCTGGGAAGAAAGGTAGCCTATGTGTTTAGAGCAAGGGGTTGGGAGTCAGGACTCCTGTGGTCTTTTCCTGGCTCAGCCACTGCCTTGCTGGGTGCCCGTGAGTGCAAACTGTAGCATCATCAGCCTGTGCCTCAGTTTCCCCCATCTGTAAAATTAGGATAATACTCAGCTATACCATGGGGGGAGGGGCATGACTGCAAGGCTAAATTAGTTAACTCACTGCTAAGTGGTGCAGCTCGTTTGCTTTCCTAGGAGCAAACAGAGGCGCAAGACATTTTTCCGTCAGCTGCTCGGCAGGAGCCGGCTCTTAGGTACCAAGGGGTAGCTTTAGCAACGCAGCCAGTTCTTAGACCATAAGAACATAAGAATGGCCGTAAGGGTCAGACCAAAGGTCCATCCAGCCCAGTATCCTGTCTGCCGACACTGGCCAATGCCAGGTGCCCCGGAGTGAGTGAACCTAACAGGTAAAGATCAAGTGATCTCTCTCCTGCATCCATCACCCCTCTCTGACAAACAGAGGCTAGGGACCCCATTCCTTACCCAGCCTGGCTAATAGCCATTAACGTTATTGGCCAGATAGGACCCACCAGGGAATCTGTCTCTTTAAGCAGGCCCTGCTAATAGGTGAAGAGCTCATTAACGGGTTGCGATTTGGGGATGGATGTTTCCAGGCCAATTCCCCCACCCCTGGCAAGCGCCATTCCAGACACGGCTGATTGAAAGCCGATTGGTGCTTCCTGCGGGAGGGCAATGAGGAGAGAGGAGACCGGGGATCATCTACCGCAGAGAGGGGAAAGATTCAGGGCCTTGGGGCATTAGCTCGTTCCTGAGTGGGCTGGGCTGAGAGAAACACTCTGGACTGGGTCACTTCCTGCAGGACCTGGGATGGAGACCCGCAGAGTTTCTATATTGAAAGCCTTCAAGGGTCTCCATCCCTCCCCAGGCATCATCAACGGGGGCGGCCTAGAGAGATTTGGGGGAGCTCAGCATTCAGCCCAGGAGGGGAGGTAAGAGAGAGAGGGGCTGTGTCCAGCCACCTCCTGCAGAGAATATACGGGTGGAAGAACCGACTGAAGGGGGCTCCACATTAGACCCCCCTCCCGCCACATGGGACACAGCCATCAGTCAATTTCAGAGAGAAAGTGAATTCAAATGGCGCCGGATCAGCTTGGCACAAAGCAAGGACGGAGCAGGCCCGGAGGGGCAGGTCCAGAGACACAGGGGCCTGGGAGAAAGGGGGCATTTGAAAATCCTTCCCAGGGGGGCGGGAGAGAACAGCGGCCCAGCTTTGTCTGGGAGGGATGAAAGGGGGCGTGGAGGGGGGCCCGCTGACCCTTTCTCCCTCCCGCTCTGAGGATTCTGTCTCCCCAGGCTGCTGCGGGTCTAAGGTCGCCGGCGGGAGATTAGATTCAGATTCACCAAAAGGCCCCGGTTCGTGCCGTGTGAAAAACCCTTTGTCGCTGTAAAGGGAGGTGCTCCCCCAGCCGTAGGGACGAGAGACCCAGGCCGGGCAGGGCGGGGAGGGAGCATGGGTAGCTGGAAGCTCCTTTACTCTAACGAGCCACCTCTGTTGCTTAGAATCAGACAAATGAAGGCTGGGCCACATAATCCGAGGGGTGTTTGTCCACGAATTGGGATTCTGCCAACCCCATGGGTGCCTCTCCCAGAGCTAAACTCTCAGAGTTAGAGAGACAGGGGGAGTTTTTCCTAAACCAACTCATTGAAGTCGTCCCCGCTGCAGCTGAAGACCATTGCTTCTTGTTCCACCTTTACCGGGCATGAAGAACTGATCACGGTCTTCTTTCCAACAGCCCCTTATCTGAGCAGAGCTCTCCGGGCCTTAACCACACCCAGATCATCTCTTCTAGCCGCTTTCCATCCCCTTGGTCTTGAGTCTGTTCCCAACAGCCCCAACCGGCGCGATAAAGACAGACAGACTTGCAGAAAGTTCCTGATCCGTGCAGGCATGTGTGTCATAGGCTGTCCCTGTGCTGTGTCAGAGAAATGCATTCTGACAACCGTCCCTTTCCAAAGGAGTCTTGCAAATGGCTCAGTTCCCAGTGGGTACTAACACAATACACAACCCAGGAGGAAGAATTCTCTTGTGTGTAACAAACCACAGTGATCTTGAGGCCAAGACTGATGGCAAAATGACAGCGCACAGTTCAGCTACGCACCCGTGGTAGCGGAGAAGCTCAGCTTGGGCAGGGGTTGGCGGTGCTTTTCTACATTGCATGGGCCCTGAAATTGGGGCTTGGGAATACATACGTGTCAGAGGTCCAGCCAGCCCTCAGAGAAGCATATGGCCGCTAATTGATGCCCTGTGCACCTGCTCTGCGGGCCTGATTTTCCCCGCTCTACAGGAGACACAACAGGAGTTGCTCCATCAGCTTCAGTGGGTTTTGGATCAGGCCTTGCATCCCCAGAGTCAAATCCTGGAGTTGCTGGAGTCACCAGAGAGGCACCTGATCAGTGTAAGTCAGAGTCAAATCAGGCCCTGTGGTTTTGGATTAACTCTACCCCCAAGCAGAAACATCCTCCCAGTCAGCTGCACAGACACATTTTAAAGATGTGCCTTGCCACAGAAACCCACAGCCCCAAACCTGCTCCTGCCCAGACCCAGCACCACATTGTCTCTTACCCATAAGCCTTTGGGGCCCTTGCTCAGTGTAGTCTCCGTTACCCAGAAGCACCAGTGCCGGAACCATGGAGGCGAAGCCTCCTCCAAGGTTTTAACAAAAGAAACATAAGCGCAGAATTCATGTTCTCACAGATTTTTGTTCCCCCGCAGAATAATAGATTCTGCCAGAGAGGCACTGCAATTACACCTTCCGCCCACCAGGAGCTGGTGTGGTACCAGAAGAGAGGGCAGCTGGCTTATACCAGAGCAGCCAACTGTGGAGAGGTTTTGGCCTTGCCTCCCCCCACTTTAACATAGGTTTCAGCAGCCTTGCCCAGAAGCCCCCAGAAGAAATAGGAGGGGAGTCTTGTTTGCTTCCAGCCGTCCAGTTCATTAGCCTTCAAATGGCCTAGTAAGAGCAATTCACATAGCAAGCCACATCCCAAGCCAATAACCCCTTTATACGACCCGGGAGTCCAGAGACGCTGGAGCTGACTTTCCAGGCCAAGTTCAGCTACAGAGGAGTCACGGTGAAGTCAGTGGGGTCTCGCAGGGGTAAATAAGATCCAAGGCAGAGCCTACATTTACCATATACCGAGCGCTCGCCAAGGGTAACTCTTCATGAGCATTTCAGGAATAGCTATTGTCATTATTCGCTTCTCTGTGCGTTTCATCTGACGATCTCCAAGTTCTTTCCTCTACATTAATTACACCCCCACCAGATCCGAGGGTACCCCTGTCCCACAAAACACAGGCACAAGGAGCTAAAGGAACATGCCCAGGACAACAAAGAGGAGGGACTAGAAGCCAGCAATTCCCCCCAGCCCAGCCCCTTGCCAACCACTAGCCCTCACTCCCCTTCCAGAGCTGGGACTAGATCACATCCCTTCCTCAGCCTGCCCGGTCTAACAAGCATTTAGATTATGTTCCCAACCCCAGATCTTGTGGGGAGTGGGACAGGAACAAAACAAAAACCAGATGTCTTGGCTCCCAGTCTCCACTGCTCTAACTGCCAGACAACACGACCTCCCAGACCTGGGGAAAAGAACCCAGGTGTTCTGGCTCCCAATCCTGGCACCCATGTCCGGACAACGGCAGTCAGAAAATCATCCCTAGATTTTATTTGCAGGGAAAGTGCATCTGGCAGGCATCCTAGGAGCTGGGAGAACCTCCCTGATGTAATCTTTAAAGGGCTGGTTCTTTGTTCTCATCCAGTTTCTCTGGCATAATCTGGCTTTGATCTAACTAAACATGCCTCCGTGCAAAGACAACGTGAAGATTGATGCAATTATGCATGGCCATTCCCTCCCTGCTCTGAGCTAAGTACATTTTGTAAGAGCAGAATCACCAAGCCACAGAACCCAAGGAGAATCACAATGTTTCTATGAAGAAATCTTCCCTGGCATGTGGAGGAAGAGGGTGACTGGATCCACTGTTTTGGTTCTATTTGCCCTGGAGAAACACAACACCCGGGACTGAGCGTGAAAAGGATTTGTTATTGAGGGTGTGTCATGAGATGGCGCTGTTTCACATAGGCTTACAAGTTCATTTTCTTGGTGAGGTGTGAGCAAGTTTTTAGTCTTGGAAGAAATGCTGCATGGGGCTTACTTCTGTGAAGCTGTTTCTTCTAGGGACAGTTCTTCCACTTAGCAAGGGAGTTTTGGGGTACAGAGTTGCTCCCTCGGGTGAGATTTCTGAAAGAAGGGATTGCCCGAGTGCCGTTTGCAACCACCTCTCTTCCAGGGCTAGGGCATAAAGTCTGAACAAGCAAGTTTCACTAAGCAGATCCCCAGACTGGGCATCATTAACTTCTCCAACAAGAAACGAAGATGCAAGGCTGCCCACCCCATAGACCAGCTGCTGCGGACTCTTTAGGGGCACCGAGCCCTCCAGATCTTGGATTCTGCAGCCTCTCAGTGCCTCAGGATGGTGGGAATTAAATCTCCTCCCTAGATCCCACCCTCCTCCCCCCCGCAACCCAGGAAAAGTGGAATGCAATCCCCGAGGGCGCTGAGGCAAAGAAAGCCCAGGCTGGAGGCTTTACAGGCTGCACAGAAGCCCTCGCAGGGCAGGCGGAGGTGCGGGGAAGACACAGGCAGGCAACCGGCCTTTCAAAAAGGAAAGCGATTCCCACCGTGACAAATGGGTTAATTATTTCAGGAGCTGCTTCCGAATGAGAAAGCGCAAATGCGGGACCGGCCCCTGTGAGAGCAAAGGGCAAACCCTGACAAAGAGACTGGAGGGTCAGGAAGATGACCCCTTGGGAGCTGGATTCCACAGGGTTTAAAGGGGGTGTATGCACCCCCACACACACACACTGATCTGGAGAGAGGAGGTCACATTACTGTTTCACCTGATTGGGCCTGAAACCCACACGCCTGAATTTAAGACCCAGGAGGCCTCAGGGAAGGACGGAGGGAGTTGACAGTTTGGGTTGGACGTATTCCTGGAGGTTTCATCCCATGACAGAATCTTTCATGAGAGATTAATCTTTAATTCTTGGAGAGCTGGCAACCGAGGCAGGGCCTTGGAATCCAAACCCAGACCCGGCTGTGACCGTTGCAGCTGGCCTCTGAACAGGACAAAGTGAAAGCCCAGCACTATACTGGGATGGACAGGAGAAGCCTGCCCCGGTCCCTACGCTGATGGCCCCGTTTGCGGGTGCTCAGGTTTCCCAGAGGTCTCAGCTCCCGTTTGACATGGGCCTGGAAAAATCCCCTTTAAACCAAAACCGCTGCTCAGCGCAGCTATGGGGCCTGTCCCCAAATTCTCTGTACCCAGCTGATTCACTAAGATACACCTGGCGCTCTAGGCACAGGGCACAAACGTTACAGAATTCATAGCCAGATAGAGGATCTCAGGCCGAAAAGCAGAAATTAGCCCCACATTTAGAACTCCTCCCCCATCCCCCACAATCCGTGGGATTTAACATCACTTAGCTCTTTGGCTCAAGATATTGGGGCTTGTGGGGCAGCTTTGAAAGACTTGGTTCAATACCCAGGATACACGCATTCATTCCCCTTCCTCACAGTCACCACCAGAGTGAACGTGAGCCCTCAGGGCTCTGTTTTATACCCTGCAGGGGCTCCCATCATGCCCTTCTCTTAAAGGGGTACTCACACCTACCAAATTCTGCCTTCTTTTCTCTCTGGGTAGTAGCCACAGACACAAGGAGGAGGGACAGACTAGAACACACTCATCCAACATGCAAAAGGGCGGAAGAAAGGCCTGGTGTAAATCGGCCATGCTCCATCCCTGTCAATACTGATTTACAGCACGAGGATCTGGCCCACTGCCAGCCAATGGGGAAAAGGAAGACTGGCACCGTTTCAGGGAACCCAATCTGCTTGGATATCGGGGCTGGCGTGGACTGTGGCGTGGTGAGGAAATTCTTGGTGTGTGAGCTCCAGCCCAATTCGAGCGGTCGAGTCCAGCAAGCTAATAAAAGAAGAGGAACAACCAGGGAGGATCAAATCACACCCGCCTCGGAAGCGTGGCCTGGCCAGAGTGGGAATCTAGTTGGTCTCGGGCTAACAATGCAGCATTTGTGTCCTTTCGCCGGGCGGTTGGCAGGGCTGGTATTAGCCGGGGCTTCTCGGCACCCTCTGGGCCCCTGCGTGGTCTTTGACTGTTGCCACATTTCACGCCAGCCGGGCTGGAAGAGCTTGTTTTGTAATTAGAATCAAAGGGAGCCATTTTACAGCCAGGGGTCCGGAGAGTAAACGGGACAGGGGGAAAGATTGAAAAAGCCTCCCACCCCCTCGGGACATTTCAAACCAGGCTGGGAAACGGCTCTAGAACAGCACGCTGGGCAAAGGGATTGTTATTACCAGGGTTCCACCAGCGCTGGGGGCTGTACAAAGTCCCTTCCCCAAATAGCTCACAGGCTACAGCAGGAAAAGCACAAAGAAAGGATTACGATCCCCTTTTCCCAGATGCAGAACTGATGAAATGACTCACATGGGCAGCACGTGGCCCTGAGTCACGAGCCCCCCTCTTCCTCTCAGAAGGGGATGGCAAGTGGAGATGGGGGGAAGAGACCCCCCACATTGCTTCTCTCACACACCTGAGTCCAGCTTTCGGTGCTCTCCTCCGACTGCTGTCCAGCCCCCACTCTTCCCTCCCTTTAATTCCACCCCATTACGTTGAGCGGGAGCTGCTGCCACTGTCCTGGGGTCTCCCCCACTTTAGATTCCCTCCCACCTCGGTTCCACTGCTAGACTAGGTCCCCAGCTGGTGTGAATTGGTGCCGGGACACTGACTTCAATCCGGCCCTGAAGTAGCATCACCACAGTAGCAACTGTTCCGGTTCAAACCCGAGCTGGGCCCAGATCCGGAGCAGGGGATCCAAACTCGCTCCGGCTTCGGCAGGTGGCAGGAGATCAGACCCCCTGAGCCCTTGGGAGTGGCCAGCCCATCCTGACCTATCTATTTCCACAAGACTTCAGGCTTTGTTCACCTTGGCATCTTTAACACACACACACACACACACACTAACAGCAAAGTTATTGCCATCCATGATGCTGCCAGAACTGTGTAAAAAGGAATCAAGGCTCTCGGGGAGTGGGCTAGCGGAGCTGGTGAATTTCACACACACATCCAGTTCCATGAACAACCAGGACTCGGCACATGTTCATCAACCGTTTATTAGAGAGAGTTGGGTCAGAAGGACATTATGTTCCAGGCAAGATCCAAGGCTACGCAGACCTGCCTGAGACGGGCTGGTTCACGGTTTCCTTTTTAATAAAATATTAACAAATAAATACTCAGAAAAAGTTGCAACTACCGAGAGAGGAGAGAGAAAGCACAAGGCCCTAAATGGGAAGAGGAATGCGTCTCAACTAGCTTACAGCTTCTTCCTACGGGAACATGGAAAAATATTCTGTATAAAATAAAATCAGTGCCAGGTTGTTGGGTTTGGGGTTTTTGTGTTTTGTTTTTTTTTAAAAAAAGCACTTTCCACTTTTCACCTTGAAACTTTAAACTCTTGGTGTCCAGAGGGATGCGATGGGGAGGGGAAAGGTGTCTCGTAGGGAGTGAATTACCCCCAGCTACAAGCTAGGCAGTAAGTCACATGAAACGTGGCAAAAGGTTAATTTTAGGAGGCCCAGCCCTCCAGAGGACCAGTTATATGAACCAAGTCAATGAAGAACAAGTCTCTTCCCGTTCCCATACCTTCAGTACCCCAGGAATCACTCTGGAGGATAAGAAAGCAGTGCATGAAGTGGAGGGAGTCACCAGGGGGTGTAAACCCAGGCAAAAAAATTTTCATTGAGCAGGATCACGGAGGGGGCGCACTTTAAGCACTGTCTGACTAAAGCTGCTGCTCTCCAGTTGTGATAGACAGACCTCTCCCCTTCCGTCCCCCTCCCCGACTGTTTTCAGGCCTCCTTAAGCTCTGGGTGCATTGTACCATGCTGTAATTTAGGCGTCACACATACTGTCATTTGGAGAGGCTCGATTTTAGGAACTTTTCACTTTAATGGACTCCTCAGTCTCAAATAACTTCAGCCCCATTCTAGAAGGGAATCTGATCTCCTCAGCCCATGGCTGCTAAGCTGTTTGTCCCACGGGAACGAAGATCTTGTCTACATGGGAAAGTTGCACCCGGTGAACTGAAATCAGTTTTAAAACCAGTTCACTTTAACCAGACAAACCCCTTGCGTGGGGATGCTCTGTTTCCAGTTTAAAAGTATCCACTAATGGTTTTGTGCTGGTTTAAACTCACGCCTTTAATTAAACCAGTGCAACTGTCAGGGGGCCTCTCTGGCTGGTGCGAAGCTGGGGTAAGGACTCTCCACCAGTCCTACTCCCAGAGAAGATGAAATTGGGGGTGTTGCCAGCATGCAATGCATTACAGGTACACTCTACATCCGGGAGGCCATGGGGGCAGAGCACAATAAAGAGCAGCCCTGAGGCTGCTCTAACTTACACTGTGAACTGGGCACAGTACCAGAATACGAGGGCATTCCCCCGCATCCCAGCTCCGTGCAGGAATGGAACAACCCAGAATCAGGCCTTGGGGATACAGCACCTGAAAATGCAGCCGAGTCTTGGAACTGCCAAGCATTTCAGCAGCTGTTGGCTAAATCAGTGCAGAGTGGCCCTTCCCCATCATGGCGCATACCAGGCAAAAAACCCGGTCGCTGGGACTGACAGCTTTGTTAACTGAGGTGGGGGAAGATACATGGTGACCCTCTGTGTCACCCACTTGGCGAGGGGCTGGGGGGCATCCACGTTGCTCTGTGGGCTGCCTTAAACCGTCTGTGCATGGACAGAGAGGCTGCAGGGGGAGAGAGGAGGAGACCAGCTGATAGTGGAATATGAAGAGGAGCGGCGCCACTGGCCTGCATCATGTAAACGGGATCCTCTGGATTCCAGCGGAGTGGTTACTGAAGGTTGGTGGAGAAGCTGCAAATGGCAAGCGGGAGGGGACGGTGCCGGGAGGACCCTCCGGTGCCCAGCGGGGCGTATCACTCCCTGACGTAGATCCGCGTGCAGACCACGTCGTCGGCTGTCATGGTCTGGAACAGCAAAAGGGGAAGTGAATGGAGGGAGCGGACGCCAGAGACGACTGGTCAGAGCCGGGGCCCTGAGGTGATGTCTACACGGCAAGGTAAGCCCACCCAGGTGCACGGCACAGCATGGACTAACCCCCTCCCCTCGGGTAGCCATTTACACCAGTGCCGGCTGGAGGGGTGCGGGTGTAAACCACTGCGCAAGCTGCAAGATACAAGAGGGATGCCCTGCCCCTTTTCCAAAGTCCTGTCCCAGCATGCACTGGGCTCAGCGTGACCCCAGGGATGGAGTCTCTGGGTGGAGAGTTGTTGGAAAGTCCTAGCCAGTGCAGCAACCTCCTGGTTGTTTGCGGCATAGGCAGGCGCCTCTCCCAGTACAACCAGTTGGGTTGGGCCGCCTTCTTCCCAGAATGCATTGCTTCAGGCGACACAGGTGCCCCGGGCACTCTCTCCTGGGGCACTATGGGATTGCTGCCCAGGCTGTCCCAGAATGCACCAGTCAGGCAGCCGACCCTCGAACACAGGCGACCCCGATGGCCCCCGCTCAGAGGAGAGCGTCACAAAACACTGTTGCGGCTGCAGTGTAGACAGGGGCATTCACCCCATGGGTCACCCTCGCACTCGCAGCTGGAGCGTAACCACCCTGCGCCAGAAAGCAAAGGGGGCTCACAGCCACAGGCGGGGAGGGGGTGTTTAACCCTTTGCGTGCAGAGGCCAGCCTACCAGAATGAGTTCTCCATCGTTGGTCATTTCCCGGGACCAGCCGGTCTTGGGCCCTTCCCCCTTCAGCAACCTTTGTTCGCAGACCATTTTGTTCTCACTTTCCCATTTGGCCAGGCTCTTGAAGGAAGGCAGAACGGAGGAGATCAATGCAGCCGCCTTTTCAATAACAAAGCCCCCGCCATGCCCCTGCTAGCCCAGCAGCAGACAGGGCTCATCCATCATGCGCCAGAGAGGCCCAGCCCTTGACAGGAGAGAAGCTGGTAATTTGTTCCCCACTCTGACACTTCAGGCTCATCCATCACCCGGAGGGGCGCTGTGGGGGCGGGATGGGGAGGAAGAAAGGAGCCCTCGCCCCTTTAGGGGGAGGGAACGGGCTGCTATCTGCAGGGGCAGGAGTGTGTGTGTGTGTGTGTGTGTGTGTGTGTGTGTGTGTGTGTGTGTGTG
>ML677399.1:894977-941855 GCA_007922305.1 Dermatemys mawii | reverse complement strand
GTGTGTGTGTGTGTGTGTGTGTGTGTGTGTGTGTGTGTGTGTGTGTGTGTGTGTCACAGCGAGCGACTGCAATCCAGTGTGTGTGTGTCACACATAGCGAGTCAGAGTCCAGACGTGCATGTGCATCTCTGTCTGTCTGATGCTTCGTCCTTGTGTGTGGTGTCACACCAAGCGACTGCAATCCAGATTGTGTCCGGGTGTGTGTGACACACATAGTGAGTCGGAGTCCGGCTGTGTGTGTGTGTGTCTGACACTTGTTCCGTGTGTGTGAGAGAGACGGGAGCCAGAAGGATCACAGGACAAGTGCCAACTCGTGATCCATCACGTTCCCAGATGGCACTTTTATCCTCCACCGGGACACCCTCTTGTGATGCGTCACTCCTAACTGGGGATCCCTACGCCACCGCCACGGCTCCCGGAGGGACTATTTTACCTCGCCTCACTAGTGGAGGCCAAGGCTGAGTGGTTGCTTAGGGATCCCCTGGCCCTCTTCTGAGGATGTGGGACGCCCTCTTGTGACTCAGGGCACACACGCACACACACACATGGGGTATCCCTGCCCCATTGGCACGCACACACACTCCCCCTGGGGTATCCCTGCCCCATTGGCATGGTTACAAAAGGGACTATTTTCCCCCTGCCCCATTAACAGAAGCAAAACTAGTGACAAAGACTGGGCCATGATGAAGAACTTGACTTCTGGGACGCCATCTTGTGACTCATCACTTATCATGGGTATTCCTACGCCTCCAAGAAGACACTCAAGGGACTATTATCCACTCCCCATTAGCAGGAGCAAAATGGTGGCCAGCTGGGAGCCCTCCTGCCACCACTGGACTCATGGGGGTCTTGCCAGGGACTTCCATGGGGGTCGGATCAGCCCCTCAGCCAAGGCCTGAGCTGCCCTGGGGTCTCTCTGCTTCCCCCACCCAAATAAAATAAAGGGCACTTAGCTCCAAAATGCAGTTTTAAAACCAGCCCAGGCTGCCCAGAGCAGCTCACCCTACCTTGCAGGGGCGCCCATCCACCGTCTGCTCCTCGAACTCCTCCCCGATCTTGAAGTTGATCTCGGTGGTGCGCACCGTGGTGGAGGTCTTAATATAGAAGGTCTCACCATCTTGCTTGATCTCCACAGCCGGCTTGGAGGCAGCGGCCACCGCGATCTTCCTCAGCATCACGTTGACACCTGCAAACAGGACGGAATCAAGTCATCTGGGGCAGGGCTTCAGCAGGAAAGAGGGACAAACTGCCACCAAGGGAGGGGCTCCCAGCTTCATGTCTTTCAGGCTGCCACGCATAGCAGAGATAAGTTGGGCTAGTGGTCAAAGCACTGGACTGGGACTCAGGACATGAGCATTCAATTCCCAGTTGGGAGCACCAACTAACGCCGGGCAGCTCGCTCTGTGCCTCAGTTTCCCCATCTGTAAAAATAAGGCTCATAATTCTTCCTTGTCTGTTAAGACTGAACTCCTTAGGGCAGGAGCTGTCTTTGTCTGTGCAGCCCCTGGCGTGATGGGGTCTTTGGTCTCACTTGGGGCTTCTAGGAGCCACTGTAAATAGTAAGTGGGGACAGAACTCAAATGCTCCTGAACCACCTGCACTAAAGGAGAATCCCCAGTAGCAGTCGAGGGTTTATGAGACCATGTTGATCAGTCCCGATTCTCTTCAATAGGGGTCAGTGGCAACACACACAACAGTAGAAACCTGAGGAAAGGTGGCATGGAGGGGCGGGAATGTGGCAGGAGACAGAATTTTTGCCGTCACATTACTTAATCTGCACAAGAGACAGAGAGGGGGAAACATGAGAAGGCACCCGGTCTGACAAAGACAACAAGGGGGATCTAGTCCTAGACAGAGAGATGTCACCTTCCTCTGAGGACAGCTCGCCCTGTACCGTGGGAGAACGAGGGCTTTGTTAGACCATCGGGCCGGCCGGCGGTGGGAATCTATCAACTAGCTCTTGATTCAAACCTCTATTAGCCATTCCTAAAGAAGAACCTAAGGCTATGCCTACACGTCACCCAGGTAAACACCATCCATGTCACTGCTAATTCACGCAGGAGATACAGCGTGGCCTAGTAGGTAGCGCCCTGGCCTGAGAAACAGCAAACTTGGGATCTAGTCCTAGCTCTGACACTGAGTGTGTCCCTATCCTCAGTTTCCCCAGATATAAAAGCGGGCGGTAATGAAACTGATCTTTGTGAAATGCTTTGAATCTACTGAATGATAAGAGCTAGGGAGTGTGGCTGTTACATCTGGGTCAAGCCAAGCCACCTGACCTTAAATCTTCCCAACCCATCGAACAGCTGGGATTGTACAGCGGCGTGAACCCAGCCCAGAGAGGTTAAGTGACTCTCTGAGGGAAGTAATGATCTCTCCCTCTGCGAATGTTTTATTGTTTCTGAAAAGGCTCTTTTGAAAGCTGAAACTTGTTCCAAGTTCTAGAGGCTGCCAATTTTTCCTTTATTTTATTTCGGGGCTTATTGATTACTGGATGCAAACAGAGATTGCAGTGATTTCATTACGGGCGTGGTAAGGTTAGTCTTCTTGTAAAAATTGCTTCATGATGTTAGGTCATAAAAATAACAATTCTGGCATGTAACAGATCATCTTTTATCCTGCATGATCTCAGCGTAATGGATATATTTGGACTGCTTCACTCGCCAGTGCACTGGGGCCATGTCAGGGGTGGACCATGGCAGCTGTTTAAGAGCATGCAACCAGACTGCACAGGGCATACTCAACCCACATGGAAATGCAGCCACTTCTGGGGTGGGCTGTGTAAAAGCTTTAGCAGCCTACAGCAATGCTACGCTTCACAGCAATTCAGTGAAAGCGAGGGAAAATTCTCCACCTCGACAAAACTCCCAGGGAGATTTTAGGGAAGCCAGCAGAGCCACCATGACTGGAATTTGACAACAGGGCTTGTGAAAAGGGCTATAGCAGACTGAGTAGCCAGAAGCAATAAGGGTCTTGTTTTGCATCACAGCTGCACCCTGGAACCTGCAGTAGCACAGCGCCCCCGCTCCTGACGCCCCCCGAAGAGGCTGCGTTTCCCTTCGGGCTGGGGCAACCCGCTGGAGAATGCAGCGCCAGCCTCGGGATGTGCTGCCCCTGGCTGGCAGACAGTCCTTTGTCACCAGGCGTGGGGAGAGGCTCTGATCCAACCATCTGCTCTGGATGCTGAATCGCTAATAGCTTGGGGCAGGGGTAGAAGTGGGGGAGCATGAGACACAGGAGCAGAGGAGCTGATGCTGGAGGGGTTAAGAGCACGATTGTCCTTCCCCCGGCTTCTTGGGCTAGGGGTGAGTGAGGGCAAGATGGAGTCAGATCCCCAGCTGGTGTAAATCAGAACAGCACCACCGCTGAGGAGCCGGGCTGCGGCAGAAGAGCTTCTAAGCAGCCTAGAAGATCCTCTGTGTTACTTGGTCTGCTGCATTGCTAGCTGTGGGGGTGGGGAGCAGGGAACAGTGGGCATCAAATGAGGAGTGAAACCAGCAGCGGGGGACAGAGCTCTGAGTTCTAATCCCATCTCTGCCACTGACTCATTGCATTGCCTTGGGCAACTCGTTTGCGCCTCGATTTCCCCTCTGCCAGCCATACATCAGTGGTAACGACGCTGGGACATCTCCCCAGGTGGCTGGGACGTTAAATGGTAGGAGAATGCTGTAAGATCCATGGATGAAGGCTTGTTATGGATGGAAAGAGACTTTCTCTGGGGTGATGAAGACATGAGACAGGCAAAAGGGGGCGTGGGATGAACTCCAAAACAGTCAGATCCACAGGAAAGTTGGTAGGTTGGAACAGAACCCACTCATCACACTGCCTCTGAGAAAGGGTAGCCCAAATCTATGGACTTCATTCCCCTCTTTGCACAATGAGGCTACACCCGTACACCCACCATGGCAATACCCAGACAGGTGAGTTCCCCAGACAGGGGTAGACTCCAGGTTCGCGATACCACCCCCGGGAAGGAAGGAATGAGCATCAGCGAACTCCACATGCCATCTAAGATCGCGGGTACAGGACGGCAGCGACAGGCTGCTGCCAATCAGGAGCCACGACAATAAAACCCGGTCATTATTCCCCAGTTGTGAGGCTTATTAGGGCAGGATCGTTGCCCTGACTCTCCATGGAGGAGCCCCGTGCTGCAGAGATGTAATAACCCCAGCTGCAAAGCAGCACCATCAGTGCTCTGTTTGGGCACCAGCTGGAGTTTAAATTCCTCTCCATTATTTGCTCTCAGGGCTTGGCTGTTCAAGGGATAAATTTGCTGAATAAGGAAAAAGAAGGGAGGGGAGCGTCCCGGAGACACAGATCCTGGCAATCCAGCCAGCAAGATGCTCCATGCTAGGGATGGGTAAACTCGTTATTATTGCTAGTACAGTCATGTCTAAGAGGCTTCGGTCAAGGTCCAAGCCCCATTGTTCCAGGCGCTGCACAGATGCACAGCAGGAGACGGCCCTTGCACCAAAGAGTTTGCCATCTAAATAGAGAAGACAAATTAACACCACACACAACTCCCCCAGCTCTTCTCTAAAGCTTTCCATCCGTAGATCTCAACGCGCCTTACAAAGGAAGTCAGTGTCATTATCTCCATTTTATGGCTGAGGGAAACTGAGGCACGCAGAGCCCAAAGTGGCCTGCCCACCATCATCCAGCAGGCCGGTCGCAGAGAAGGGAATAGAATCCCACTCTTCTGAACCCCAGCCCAGCTCTCTCCATTACGCCACACTGCTCTAAACAGAAACCAGAGTAAGAGAAGGCTTATTCTTATTTTACAGCTGAGGGAAACTGAGGCACATCAGAATACAGTGACCTGATGAGGGTCACAGAGGGAATCCAGGGCTGAGCTGGGAACAGAACCCAGGTCTCCTGAGCCCCAGGCCAGGGCCTTGCACCACAAAACCAGCCTTTATCAGTGCAAAGATGTGAGCCACCATATATTGACTAGATAGCCTGAGCTGCCTGCTGACCATCCCCGTGGGACTAGGGGAGAAAACACAAGCCTACGGTGCCTCTGATCTTGCAGGGGAAAAGACGGTCACTGACACGGGAGCAGAGGGGGAGAATCATAGAAGCATAGGGCTGGAGGAGACCTCAGGAGGTATCTAGTCCAGTCCCCTGCTCAAAGCAGGACCACAGCAGGAAGGTGATAAATTTCCCCAAACGTTTATCAGTCACAGATCTGCCGTAATCAGGGCTCCGTTGTGCCACGGCTACGCCCACAGTGCGAGAGACAATCCCCGCCCCAGAGAGCTCACCGTCTGACCAGACAGCCCTGGGCATGGGGAGGTTGATTCGCCCCATATTACAGCTGTGGGAAGTGAGGAATTCCCCCGGGCACCCAGCAGGTCAGCATCCACCTCTCCAGCCTGCGTGTGATTCCGTGGCCCCGAGACATCGGGGAGCTCCCCGTGTAAAATCTAGCCCGGAGAGCGGGGGTCATTCTTGCAAACGGAGGCTGCGGGAGGGTGGAATGGGCAGCTGTGCCCCTAGCTGACCGATCCACCACCTGCTTGGATCTTGGAGAAGGAAGCCAAAGCCACGAGGCAGAGGCAACAGCAACAGCAACCCAGAAGCTACAGCGGCCCGGAAGCCTGATCGTGGGCCGGCTAAGATCCGGGTTGTACGGAACAGGAGGCCTGGCTCTCGGGACCGGCTGCGTTGTTCCCCGGCAGTCGGAGAGCTCGCAGCGCAGAAGCAGGGCTGACCTCTGGGTGCAGTTCAAATTCTCGGATGTTTCTTCTAGCCGGATGCCCCGGGAGCCCAGGCGGCGAGCGTCGCCGGCAGAACCGACCCCACCCCCATTTTTCGGCATTCCCCTCGCCTCACAATACGGGCCTGTCTCCGAGCCGTGCAGAGCCCTGGAAGCTGCCCAAACCTCATGCGTGGGTCATTGTTCCCGTTGTGCTGGAGCATCGGGTTAGGGGCTCGGGTTAAGGGCACCAGCCACTGGAGCAAAGAAAAGGAGTGCCAGCTTCTGAGCTATAGCTCCACAGATGTCTGGTTTGTGTCCACACCCCCACCCTTTCCAGGGGGCAGAAACCTCCCCCTTTTTGCCACCTCACCCACGCTCGCGCCCGTGGAAACCCATGCCACAACCGAGGAGGGCTGAGCCGAGCTGAGCGGCCTGAACACGTCTATGGATAATGAGACCATGCAGAGTTCTTAGGAGAAGGGTTTCGAAGAGGAAGCTTTGGCTAGAAATCCTCAGGCCCCAGGGAGGGAAGTGTCTCTGGGCGCAGGTTATCCCAGGAATGTCCAGCCGAGTTTTCTTTGCAGCTGCCAGTGCTGGCCACTGTAGGCAGGATCCTGGGCTAGAGGAATGCCCTGGTCTGGCCCAGGCTGGTAATTCCTATGAGCCGCTCTGAGAACGCTCAGCTCCGCCAGAGATTGGTCTCGCTCAGTAATTAGAGGCTTTCTGTTCTGCTCTGCAGCTGGATGGAACGAGTTACAAGCTGGTGGGGGTGAGCTGCCTCCCCGTCTGGGTGAATTCAAACCCAGATGTGACATCACCGTTCAGTGATCTGCAGAAAGAACTGCTCGCTCTGTGTGTGCAGCGAGGGAGGGAGCTCAGGTCTCGTTAGCAGCAGGGCCAGCCCTTGTGATTTTTATCATGAGCAGCCCAACCTTAGGTGTTCTGCTTAAAGCTCCAGCTCCTGGAGTCATGTGAGGCCCTCAGCTTTCATTTTAAAGCTAGGTTTAAGATTAGCAGCCGTGTTAGTCTGTATCCGTAAATAAGACGAGGAAGACTCTAACACTTTAGAGACTAACCAGTTTATTTCAGCATAAGCTTTCATGGGATATAGCATCCGATGAAGTGGGTTATAGCCCACGAAAGCTTATGCAGAAAAACTGGTTAGTCTCTAAGGTGCTACAAAGTCTTCCTGGTCTTATTTTAAAGCAAGGTTCTAGCTCTTGTGGGTGCAGGAAGAAACTTGGAAAAGAAAAGTGAACCTTACCCTAAAAACTCAGACACCAGAAAGCAAAGATGATCATTTTTCAAAGTCTCATGAGTGTTTCTGACAAGCTCACTAGTTGTGGAATCCTGACTCGTGATTTTCAAACGTGTGGGGCTGGCCCAGGGGGTTCAGCGCCCCTCTTCCCCCCAACTGGGCACTGAGACTGAACAAACAATTGGGACTTTTCAAAATCTTGAACTCGTACTACAAGTAACGATCCTAATAAATCCCAGCATTTGCTCCATTTACGCCTTCCCCAGGCTGCCTCAGGGACCCTGGCACAACAGTGTTTTATTACTTTCGGAAGCAAAATCAACTAGAACCCAAGGAGGGAGGAAACCAACTAACCAAGTTCAACTACCTAAACATAGCCAAATGTGAAAGGTAAAACAGCAGGAGCCTGGGGAAGCAAGTTCAATCTTTAAATTTCATGGCTCTTTATCTCGAGTATCCCTTCCCCTTTGTAGCCAGCCAGTCCCCCCACAAAACAGTTGGTGCCCAGAGCGATCAGCTTCCCTTAATGCTGCTCCAAGAAATCCCATGCCTGATAAAAGCCGGGACCCCTGTTGGTTTTGTGGGGAAGCCCAAGATTTATTCGATCAGCTGGCAGATTTATATTTCTGCTAAGGTTTCTCCAGCGCCTGTGAGTTTCAGCGTCGGGTGATTCGGAGACGGAGAAGGAGGGTTGGAGGGGGGAGAGAACCAAGTGAAACATAAGTAAGTGATAATTATACTGAAGTATTTGTTACATATCCTGTAACCTGGAAAATATTCTGCTCCGCTCGCTTCTCGGTTTGCTGAGAAAAGGTCACGCGGAGGGGAGAGCGAGCGGGCTCTGGGAACGTGGGGTGTTTCGCCCCACAGCCTGGAGAGGGTTTGGGAGGAATCTAGCCAGGCTGGTCACTGACTTTTGTATTTCAGGGCAGAGTCCCCAAAAAGCCCAGAACCCAGCAGCTCCCATTGTTCTCAATAGTGATGGGGGGGAGGGCATTTTCCTTTGTCCTCAGTGGGGGGAGGGGGTCTCTCCATTGTTCTCCAGTGATGGAGGGAGGGAGGAGATGGGGATTTTTCCTTGTTCTCCAATGCGGGAAGGGGAGCGAGTATTCTCCATTGTTCCCCAGTGGAAACTCCTGAACACTTAGCACTGGGAAATCTGACTTTAAAGGGGCCTGATCCCCTGGAAGGCACTTGAGACCTCACTAGCCCCAGAGCAAGGGGTCTCCCCAACTTTAAATTCTCAGGATGACAGCAGGAACGCAGATGCCCCTCCCCCACTCCCATCCCACCCTGGGCTTTCCTCACTAATCTTTTCCTTCTGGAAGGACCCCCGGGCCGGGCTGGCTTCTTGCACAACTTGGCATCTTCTGCCCCTTTGCAGCAGCCTGGATCCCAGCTTCCCCACAGCCACCTCGAGCACAGATTTTTTTAGGAGGGGGGACCTGTCTCTTTAAGAATGCGCTTCCTCCCCTTCACCCCCACCCCATACACGCACACTTTGCACCTGCCCCCCACAGGGCTCTGTTTGAGCCAGCCACCCTCACCCCAACTTCAGTGCAGCTTTTGAGGAGGGGGCCGGGAGGGGGGGGCCCTTTCTGCCCCCACAGCAGCAGGGCTGAGAAGCGCTTTTCTAGTCCTTGCTGCAACCTGGGGCTCGGCACCCCTGGGGCTGAGTACAAGTGGGCAGAACACCAGAGGATCAGGAGCCCCGGGTACTATTCCCCGATCTGCCTCTGCAGCCCATGTCCTCGCTCGGTGCCTCAGTTTCGCCACCTGGGAACTGGACAGAATAATATGGACCCCTGTCGGACAGATTGGTGTGTCGCTCTCACAGGGCTCGGGCTGTGGGACTCAAAACTGCCAGGTAGACGCTCGGTTTCCCCTCACAGGGTCTGAGATCCCGGATTCCAGCCAAACCCTGAATGTCTACATGGCAGTTTTACAACCCTCAGCGCAAGGGCCGGGAGCCCTCATCAACTGACCCAGGAGCGCACCAGTCTTTGAGTGCAGCGGAGACAGACATACCCAGAAGTACCTGGGGTAGGCTGTGTTGTATCACCCATGCTAATGTGCCGTACTCCTTAGTCACCAGCGGCTAGATCCCCTGGAGAGGGTTATTCCTATCGCTCGGGGGCAGGTTTAAAGCTAATAGAGGTTTAGTGCCAGCCGTGGAATCTCCCACCTTTCAGATCCAGAACTCCTGGGTCCGACAGCCAGGGCCGACCCAACCAGCAGAGACAGCCCCTTTAGCGTGGCCAACAAAGTGGAAACAACAGGGCCTCCTCTCATGTGACCCGCTTCAAAGCGCAAAGATAGACAGTCAGCACAGCCACTGAAGAACTCCTCCTCATTCAGTCCACGCTTTTCCGCCATAGCTCACCAACCACTTTGCCAAGGAGAGAAGTGTCATTAGCCCCATTTTATAGATGGGGAAACTGAGGCACAGAGAGGCAACACGATTTGCCCGAGGTCACTCACCAGGGCATGACTAGAAATCGGGTCTCCTAAACACCAGCCTAGTGCACTATCCTCTTCTAGCCAATCTGCCTAGACCAGGGATGGGCAAACTACATCCAGCCCTTCAGATGTTTGAACCCGGCCCTCGAGTACCCACAGGAGCAGGGTCTGGGGCTTGCCCCGCTCCGGTCTCCAATCACCCATTTTGTGCATACCGTAACTCCACGCAGCTCCTGGAAGAAGCAGCACTCCCCCCATCCTGCTCCTACATGTAGGGGCTCTGAACACTGCCCTCAGCCCCAGTGCCTCCCCCGCAGCTCCCATTGGCCGGGAACCACAGCCAATGGGATCTGCAGGGGCAGCATGCAGAGTTGCCTGGCCGTGCCTCCATGTAGGAGAGGGAGGGGGACATGCCGCAGCTTCTGCATTGCCCGGAGCCTGTACTTCTGACCCCTTCCCATACCCTCACCTTCTGCCCCATCCCTGATCCCCCTCTGAACCCCTTGGTCCCAGCCCAGAGCACCCTCCTGCACCTCAAACCCTCATCCCCAGAGCTGCACCCCCAGCCGGAGCTCTCACCCCCACTGCACCCCAACCCCGTGCCCCAGCCCAGGGCCCCTTCCCACATCCCAGACTCCTCATTTCTGTACCCACCCCAGAGCCCGCACCACCAGCCGAAGCCCCAATTTCATGAGCAGTTATGGCCCACCATACAATTTCCATACCCAGAGGTGGCCCACCCCTGGCCTAGCAAACAAAGGCTCTGTCTACACACCAACGAGACACCCACGGCCGGCCCGTGCCAGCCATCTCAGGCTGTGGGGCTGTTTCACATCTGGGCTGGGGCCGGTGCGCGGGGTCTAGGACCCTCAACCGCCAGCCTGTGCCCCACAAACCGGAGTCAGTCTGCTCAGACCAGCCGAGGGTTGCTTTTTGCTGTGTAGACGTACCCAAAGGGACCAACCCAGCAGCCACCCCGGAGCTGTCAGCTAACAAGGTGTCCCCACCGGAGCCCTTCCATCAATGCGTGGCCAGCCCTGTTGTGGTTTCCACGTTGTTGGCGAGAAAAAGCCGTGAAGGAGGAGGACACGCCCGAGCCCCTCTCTGCAGAATCGACACACTGATTCATTTTGCCGCACAATCCCCTCTAGGGAGCAGTGTCGTTCAATGGGGAAACTGAGGCATGGAGCCAAAAGCTCATCACAGAGCCTGCCATGAGCTCATCCGCTCCACTCAGCATTTACTCACTTCCTCTGCTGATATGTGGGGCTGGCTGGAAAGTCCCATCTTCCTCCTGCCTCAGCACGGGCGGGATGCAGAGGTGACAAGAAGCCAGCTGGGGATCAGAGCTCAGGCTGGATCGGCCCTTCACGGGGCGCTGAGCTCTGCCTCCCGGGGGGAGAATTCTGGTTCGATTCCCAGCTGGTTCAACCAGCTTCCCACCAGGGCCAATCCTAACCTGACCGTCTCCTGCTGCTGCCTGTTAGATCAGACAGGAGAAGGGCACTGAGAAGGGAAGCTGAAGGCCAGAACCAGTGAAAAGAAGGTAAAGAGAAGGGAAAAAAATTCCCTGCCCTCATCAGGCAATTTAGTCCCCGCTACATTAGCCACTGGGGCCAATTCTCCACTCCCTCCCCAGTGGTTTTTCAAGGGCTACTCCTGATTTACACCCGGTTGCCAGAAGAATCGGGCCCATTGTAGCTCAGAGTCACCCATGAGCCCGGAGATTCGGTATAATCCAGGAGAGCTGTGGGGCCAGATCCTGATCTCGTTTACACCCGTGTACATTCAGAGCCCCCCCGCCGAAGATTTACACCAGGGCAAATCATGGAGAGGCCGCTCATGGCGACTTATGTGATCTCAGGTCTTCGTTGCTCTCCGTGGAAACCCTCCCGGAGTGACTCCCCCAGGTCCGGTGTAAACCCAGAGCAACGCCCTGCAGCGGGGCGTGACTCCCGGGGTCAGCCCAGCGCAATTCGGTGCCGATTTTACCCCCAGTCTCGGGGACAGCCCGGGCAGCCGCGCGCGCGCGGCGACGCGACTCCGGATCGAGGCCAGCGGGAGCGAGAGCAGAATACGGCCCCGGACGGGGGGTCCGGTTCAGGCACAGCCCATGTGTGGACGCGCCCCAAGGAGCCGGCGATGCCGGGGTCATTTCGAGCAGCTGGCTCGTCTCAAAATGAATCATCTGCTGTTTCTCACCCCCCGGCTCGGGCCGGCCCCGGTGCTCAGGGATCCGGGGGGGATCTGGGGGGGGCGCAGGGCGGGGGGCCGCAGGGCTCCCACGGACTCACCCAACGCTTTCAGCAGCTCCTCGAAGTTCTCCGAGTGCTTCATCTTCCAGTTGCCGGAGAAATTGGGCATCTCGAAGCGGGAGGGGGGCAGAGCAGCCGGCCTGGGGGTGGGGGGGGGAGAGAAATGCACCGAGCAGCTCCTAGCTGGGTGAGGGGCGGGGGGGGGGGCAAAGCTTTTGCACCGGCTAGTCCCTGACTAACCGGCCGGTCCCTGGCCCCTTTGCTCGCCACTGGCTTTTTGAAAGGACCTCGCGCCCCTTCCCCCCACCCCGGGCGGATCGATCCTCCCCCCTCCCTCTGCCTATGCGGCTCCGCCGTCTGCTCCCCTGCCCCACACCCGAGCCTCCCGCCTCCCTCCGCTCTCCGGCGCTGTCTGCGAGGCTCCCCATCCCTTTATGTGTCATGGGCTCGCTCAGCCTCCCCGGCTAGTCCCTCCCCCGCCCCCCGGCCCCTGGGAGGAGAGAAAAATGTCTCCAGGCTCACCTGGCTGGGGGGCGGGGGGTTAGTGATCCCCCCCAAACCCCTTGCAAAAGAAACCTCAGGTCGGGGGGGCGCTTGAAAGAGCAGGGCAGTTGCCCTGTGTGCAGAGCTCCCTGCCTGCCCAGCAAGGAAACAATCCGGACTCACTCCGAATCCTCCATTTTCACAGCCCCCCACTCCTAATACAGCCTGATTCCATCCTAGAACCCGGCCTTCCCATCCCACCCACCCAGCCCTGGGCATCTCTTCGCCCCTGGCTGGCCACTCCTTTCAGTAGCCCAATGCCAGTTCCACCTGGATTTCAAGCACCTGGAAAACCTCCTGGGGCGCCGAGGGGGAAAGTCCCGGTGGAAATCCAGGGAGAGATGGTGGGGGTGACGCACGGTGACCGGGAACTGATCTGGCACTGGTGTGAAGCCACACTCACCCTCCACTCCCATGGAGAGCTAGTCCAGATAGACACCCATTTCATTTACAGCAGAATCTGGCCCTTAGGGATTAGGACAGACCAGGGGGGTGGGAGTAGCTGCGTGAATACTCATACCTAGCTCTTACATAGCACTTCTCATCCATATAGCTGGAAAGGCTTAAAGAATCATTTGAGCAGTAAGGAAAGGGGCTCAGGGAGGGGAAGTTGAAGTGAGGTGCCCAAGGTCACCCAGCTGATCAGTGGCAGAGCTGGGACTAGACCACAGGGGGCATGAATCCCAACACCACAAGTTTCCTTCCTGACTCGCCTCAACTCTTGAATTGGATCAAATCGTCGGCTGCAAGGATCTGAACCCAGAGAGGTTCTGACCGAGTTATACAGCAGATCCACACCCCCCTGCAGAAGAACTGGGGAAGTGCTTGGACACAAACCAATCGTCCTCTCTCCCCTCTCATCCCACAAAAATCAATATGGAAGCTGGATTCCAGTTGCAAAGTCCAGATCCATGTTCCAAAATACCCCAGCGTCCCAGGGGCTTTGTGTCCCAGGATTTATGACTCTGACAATTACAAAGACACAGGCCGCCTGCAAAACTCAGCTTGGATTCAAAATGCTGTGACATGAAGATCTGGGGTTTGGGTTCAGGCCCATCAAAACCAATATCCCAGTTCTACCCCAATCTAGCTGATACTGGCAGCGCTGGGGCAAAATCATCTGAAACCACTGGATGTTTTACCACAAAAGCAGAGGACAGGAGCCTTGTGGGCAGGCCCTTACCTGGCACTCAGCAGACTAAGGGTTCAATTCTCTGCTACAGCCAGATTGGGTGACCTTGGGCATGTCACTTACAGGTGGGGGCCAGAGAGAGAGTTTAAATGGGGCAATACTCTTCTGCCTCTAGAGACTTTAGCAGAGATCAGTGCCTGCCCTGAGGAGTCTAGAGGTATGCACAGTACCTAGCACAGTGGGGTCAGGCTTGCTGGAGCCAGGTCTCATGGCTGTGCTAAGGCATCCGTACAACCCTGCATACAGCTGCATCTGACTCTGGTCAGTGGCTTGAGCTGCATCCACACTGCAAAATGACCACGTGTGGACCAGAGTCAGGGGGTGGGGAGACTTGGGCTCTGACCCACCGCTGCTAGCAGGGTCCCAGGACCCGAGTCCTGATTGCTGATTTGTGTGTGGACAGAAGCAGGGCTTCGGGTCAAACCCGAGTCGGAACCCTGTGCAGTGCAGACAGACCCTAAGAGGGGAGATGAGTTTTTCCTTAAAGGCTGGACTTGGGGTAGAGAATGGGGGCCGTGTTAGGGCCTCTAGTGAAGCAATAGCTCCGCCTGGTGGTGGTGAGCAGAATAGTCCCAGGGCAGAAGCATGGAGCAGTAGACAAGATTTTTAAAGGGACAGGGTGGAGATTACAGGGCGGGGGCTGCACATATTGAATTAAACAAAAGATCCCTCGGCTGGATCTAGAGCAAGGCAGATGGTGATAAGATCCCCCAGAACGCATCCGAGCTCTCCCCCTCCGGAGGAAAAGCCCCACCAGACTGAAGAGCCGGGGATTGCTGGTCTATAGGATGGAGTTCTTGATTTTCCTTCCAAGCCAGTGTAACAAGCTGGGCCCTGAAAGGAGAGGAGCTGGCATGGGGATGATAGCGCTGACCCTGGGGCCTCTGGAGATCCGCCTTCCTGTTCCTAATGCTGCTGCTAATTTCCTCTGTGCCCCTTGGGCAAGTAACCGTCTCTCTCAGCCTCAGTATTCCCAAATAATAAATCATAATAATGAAGTGCTGACAGTAGGAGCAGGGAATCTACACAGTTAAGTTGACCAGAGGCTGATTTTTGAGCAGCCTCATTCGGCACAAAGAAAAACCCACCCCCGCCCGGCATGAAGGGCCCAGGGTGTAAATGGGAATCGGGTCCCAATAATTCAGATTGGTTCTGAAATAAGATGCAAGTAAGCAAAGGTGGTTTCCTCCCTCTGGGCTCCAGGAGGACCGGGCAGGGTCAGGTGGTGAGATCATCCACTTGATTATTCTCACTTGTCTCCAGGTCTTGTGCTCTCTGCAGCCCTCCTGGAGCCTGTGAAAGCATCCTCTCCTGCCCCAGTTTAGCTGGATTTGGCTGGATCTGATGCGTGAGGGGGATCCCACAGGTCACCCTCCTTCTAAGCCAGCAGGGGTCTGGGTTTTGGGCCATCTGCTTTTGGGTGTCACTGGCAAAGGCAGCGCTTCGATGGGCTCTCGCAGCTCTGGCTGGAGCAGCTCACAGGGGAAAATTGCCCCACTTTCAAAATATTCCACCTCTCTTCCGCCACCCATGACAGCCAGGAGCCCAGGGTGGGAGGCGGGGGGGCAATAGCTCATGCACAGGACTGGGCATCAGCAGAGACGAGACCTAATCCCACTGCTGCCCCTGTGCTGCTGTGTGACCTTAGTTAGGTGCTGTCCCCTCCCACCCTTCTTTGGCAGGTCTCTTTGGGGAGCATCATCTACCATCTCTGGCTTGTTGCTTTCGATTGTAAGTTCCTCCTGGCAGCGCCTGGATCTGATCCCAGCACAATGGGGCCCTGATCTCCATGGGAACTGTGAGGCACTATGATCTGCCAATAACCACACTATGGGGGAAGTCATGGCCCCCCTGCCTCAGTTTCCCCCGCCTGCCCCCATGCTATGGGGCTAATGATACCACTGCACAGACACATAAGGGGACAAGGAGTTCATAATGTAAGTAGACAAGACAAAGAGTAGGAGAAAGGGAGAAGTGAGGCACAGGAAGAATAAGAGAGAGGCCAAAGGAGTCAGTGGCAGAGGACTTCACAGTTGTCACCAGGCCACTCAGACTATCACAGCAGCAAGGGGAGACAGAAATCAGATCCTTCCCCTACCCACCCAGCCTCCTGCCACCTGAACTAGAGAGAGTCCCCCTCACCCATTAGCAGTACTGGGCCCAGGACACACAGTTGGCCTGGTCCGATTCCATCCAATAGGGGGGCAACAGCGATATGCACCAGCTAACAGGTGACATTTTTGGAAGTAACCCTGAGGGATTGTTCTGGGGTCAGAAGGTCAGCTTGTTTTGGTGAAAGGCATGGCCTTTTCATTAAGACAATTTCTGTAGCCTGTCAGCTCTGCCATTGTCCCTTTAAAAAACGAGACTTTACAGGGCTGTGCAAAGTTTGCTTTGGCTCCGGGCCTGGGGTAAAGAATGAAGATTAACTGCTAATGCTGGCTCAGAAACATGGAGAAATTAGGCCCTGCTCTGGTGATTAATTATTTGTGGGGGTTTCTCCCGATTTATTTGAACACCGAAGGTCTTTGCCGACCTGGGGGGCCCTTCTGCTGCAGGATGTGGAGTCAAAAGCAAAGCAAAACCCTGTCCTAGTATTACTTGTCTTCAGGCCCAAAGCCCCGGGGCAAGCCTAGAACCGCGGCTATGGGAGTATGTCAAGAGGAGAAATGCTTTTGTAAATACTTCTGTCATCCTCCTTGGCCTGGCCTCTGAGCCACTCACCATCGCATAATCACAACCCAGCTGAGGGGAAGGTTTCATCTCCCCTGTGTTGCAGATGGGGAAACTGAGGCACGGAGCCACAAAAGCAACTTTGACGAGAGCCGCTGTAAATCTGGCCCTGAGATCATCTGAGAATGGCTCTCTGGGCCTCAGTTTTCCCCAGCTGTAAAACAGGGATAAAGAGCCATCCTTTCGCCCTCCCTCTGTCAGTTTAGGTTGTACGCTCTCCAGGGCAGGGACTGGCTCTCACTGTGGGGTTTCATCAGCATTAACCTGGATGACTCACACCTGGCTCTGAGCACCTGAATTAGCTCAGCCCAGGTGCAAGCATCCAGCCTGCCCATCCCATTGTGTCCTTCTTGTTTCTGCACTCGTCCAGGGCATCCAGGAGCAGACCCCATGGGTCTTTATGCCCAGATGCTCTGGGATCCTTTCCCAGTCAGTCATGGGGTAACCTGTCCATCCTTTGGTGGGATTGTGGGAAAGCACCAGAGGTCTATCTGCACTCAGGTGATTTAGTCGGCGTCCTCACCGGGAACCGAGTGTATTCCAGCCCAACTGAAAACAGAGCCGGGGTTCTTATCCAGCGCCCCAGCCTGGTCAGCTGAGCTGGGCTCAAAGTACCTTCACACCTGAGTTAGGGTTTGTGCTTGTGGACGGTACAGGAGGTTGGGTTAAATTCCAAAGTTAACTGTACAGTGGAGACAGAACCTGTGTGTTTACATGATGGGACACCAATCCCAATCTGTGCATACAGGTGGGCACGGGCTGCGTGCCCCAAAACCAACGGGAGGTCTTTTTTGTTGTTGTTTCCCCTCCTCTTCCACAAGGGATCACAGACCTCTCGCCATGCAAGGTTGGTAGCTTAATTAATTATTATTACTGTTTTAAATTTTTAAAATGTTAACTAAGCTGAGCCAGATGATGTCTCAGTCCTGGAGACCCAGCGGCTGCACAACTGGGTTTAAAAAGTAATAAAAATAGCAAAGTATTTGCTGCTTCCAAGGCAGCTGAGATAGTCCAAATTCTCCCCCGCCCCTTTGAAAGCTCTTTGTACAATTTGTCTCAGCGAAGCAGCTGGATTGATTGTTCCCCTCCCCACATCCCCCACCCCAGATTTCTAGGCTGGGAATTTTGCGAGCCAAGTTTTGGCCTGCAGTGCATTTTTTTAAACTGTCAAACTCTAATCCCCCAAAGAAAGGGATTTATAACAGAGAGGGCTGATGTTACCTTACCTACAGCGTCGCAAATGCCAAACCATAATAAATGAATGGAGGAAAAGGATGATGTTACCAGCAAACTATGGTGTGAAGAGGACACTGAGGTTACAGGAGCTCATGCAAGCAGCGTTTGGGTGGGTGAGTCAGATATACGCACCTAGCTCACAGCAAAATACATGAAACCGAGCTGACAAATACACAGACTCTCTAATGATACCATAAGGTTCTATAGCGCCTCTCATCCCACAAACTGTTCTACGCGGCCATGGCTGGGGTGGAATGTGGCAGCTGTTAAACAGCCCGCAGCAAAACTGCAGGGGGATCGCTCCCCTCGCACTGAAATGCGGCCACCTCTGGGGTGGGGCACAGCAGCTGGTTAAAAGCTTCCCAGCAACACTGCAGATTCAGTCAGGGAGCGAACAAAGATCCCAGGCACAGGATGCATTCCATTTAGGAGCGGAAGTGAAGAAGCTGGTCAGTTTAGGACAGGAAGTGAAGCAGAGACCTAGCACCAGTGGAAATACAGGTTTGAACAAGAAGCGAAGGACTCTATAGTCCAGATTTTTGGAAGCCAAGCCCCTCTTTAGAAAAACTAAGGCCATCACACCCTGCCCCCACCCCTTTTCAACCCCGCCCTATATTTTTCAGAGTGCTCGCTCAGTGTAGACTGGTTGTGATCCCCACACTCCGAGCCTCCGTCCCATTTCATGCGCACTTGGATGAGCAGTGAAATCACTTTAACATGTCAAGTACCATCCCTGAGTCAGCCCCCCTTGAAGTGAATGGGGCTGCTCACCCCTGGGAGCTATTGTCCCAGGCTCCCTGCAGACTCAGGCAGAGGTTCATCGAGGCGGTGGTGGGCAAGGATCGGTGGCCAGCGACGTGCAGAAGGTCAGACTAGACAATCTCCATGGTCCCTTCGGACCTTGAAGCCCAGGAGTGTCTCGCATTTAGGGAAAGGCTCCTGCAGATCAGGGACCAAAGAGAAAAGAATCCTGAAACTCTGGGGGTGGGGTGTATGGGACGCCCAAAACTATTGGCCCCCTTGGAATTTGCTCAGGGCCGTGCGGATGCTGGGACATCTGGGCTGCCCGCGAGCAGCCAGGACCTGAGTCATATGCTGAAATGCTTCTCTAGTGTTTCTAGAGAACGGAAAAAAAACTCCCTGTCCTTCTCAGGTAACTCTGCACCGCTCCCGCCAGCCACGGGAGAAGTCTAAAGCAGATGGACACAGCACAGGCGCCGAAGAGGATGCCAACTGAAAGGCCGTTTGCCCAGAGAGTAACACGCCTCGTCCTTTGCACCCTGAGACCAGCTCCCGCTCGGGGAACAAAACCTCCCAGTACACCAGTGCTCCTTCATTCCCATTAGACAAGTAGGGAAGCAACTGGTCTAGAGGCAGAAACCGAACCCAGAAGTTCTGACCCCCAGCCCGCCCTGCTCTAAGCACTGGACAGGCCTCCCCTCCCAGAGCTTTGAACAGAACGCAGAGCTCAGATCCCCACCCCCGCGCTAACCACTAGACCCCACTCCCACCCAGAGCCAGGAACATAACCCAGCATCATGACTCAGTCCCCCCACGCTCTAACCACTAGACCTCCCAGCTCCCTGCCAGAACTGGTGCCAAGCCCCCGGCTTTAACCGGCAGTCTGTGTTCTGTCCTTTTTCCTGTTACAAGCAAGTTGCAGATTAGATCCGCGGCCCGTTCCCATCTGATCCAGCTTTGGCCTCCGCTCAACAAATGGGACAGGGAAGGGAAGGCCACCTGGCACCGGAGCTGGAAACCCACTGCGGTTACTGAGCCAGGCCAGAACAAAGAGAGAGCGCGAGCTGGCAGACTCGCGCATCTGGAAAGAATTCGGCTTTTAAGGTCAGATCAACCCATTTTCTAGTCTTTCCCCCACCTCCTTCTCTTCCTCTCTCCCCCCGGGAACCCCCAGGGCAGGCGGGATTTTCAGAGACCAACATTCCAGACTTTGTTCTTCACATAAAACAAAACCGGGCGCTAAATCGATGGGGCAGGCGGGCTCTGGGAGGAGTCAGGAGACACTAGACGCGCTGCAGGCAAGGAGCGTCGTCGTCTGCCCGGTGCGAGTTGGCAGGGGGCAGAGGCCAACGGCTGGATCTGCCCTGGAGGGCACGGTCTCATCTCCCAGCCCCCTGGCAGGCTCTATCCTCCCCCCCGACCCCTACGCACCCCTCCACAGGTAGGCACAGCTATTGTATGTGCTGGGACCCTAACGTGTTAGCCAGCCACCCCCTGTATGTCTCCACCACCCTGTTCCAGGTCCCTAATTCGGGGCCCTCTTAGCCAACCCCAGGGACCCCCAAACCCTCTACTGGCTGCTAAGACCCTGCAACTCATTGTGAGCACAGAGACTCAGTCCAGCGACCTCTGCCCATGCCATGAGATCCAGCCACCCTGATCCAAAGCTCGACCCGGGGCCTAGACCTTCCGCACCGTCCCCCAGCTCTGCCCAGCACACAGCAGCTTAAACCCTCCCCAATGCCACCCTTCTCCCAGCAGCAAATCCCACCTCCAACACCCATCGCCAACCCTCAGTCCCATTCCTTCTCCCAGCTTTCTCGATCCTCTCCAGGGCTGGGATGGGCCCGTCCCAAAGAGATGCACATCCTACGAAGGACCCAAGCCATCGGAACCCGCAGCAGCCACGCTTTCAAAATGCGGCACTGGACTCTGGAAATAAGCAACCAATTTCAATGTGGGAATAAGGAGCAAGTGATTCCAGCCTCTGGCCTTGATCGGAGCTGGAAGTTTAGACGCAGATACTTTGTATTAGGGCACAAAGCAGCAGAGAAGCTGGAAAAATTCAGTTTGGGAACAAAGGAAAATAAAAGGCCCGTTTCTTTTACAAGGAGGAGAACCAGTGTGGTCAGCTCTTGCAATTTCATCACAGATCTCACAATAAACTAGTGTGTTTCTTAAAGCCCCAGGTCCTGGAGTCATGGGAGAATCTCAGCTTTCATTAAATAAATCTTATTCATACACAGGAAGTTTCTCTAGCCCATATGGCTGCAGACAAGATTGAGAATGTGATCTGAGTGTGATGTGGCAGGCAAAGAACCACCCCATTTTTTTAAAAAGTATCATGATTTTAAGAGCCAGATCTCGCTCATGATTTTTGAGCACGGGAGGCTGGCCATACTAGATAATTAACCACTGGAAAAGAGTCCTCCCATGACTCAGAATCTGTACATCAAAGCCAGATCTACACTAGGCTGGTTATACTGACAAGTTGTTCTAACATAGACACAGCTGCTACTGCTTAAATGCTTTTACCAGCATAATTTATACTTGTTCCCTGAGTAAAATAAACATGGATGTGCAGGAAATGGGTTTCCCGTCCCAGGCAAATTTTCAAGATTTCCAAAAGTCCGACACTGATTTGGGACAAAAAATTCAAAATCTTGAAAATTTTCACCCCCAAAAAAATCAAAAGAAAAAATATCAGTTTGGGTCTATGTTTCATTTCGATGATTTCAAGACCTCTCTTTTCAAAGTTTTATTAAAAAATAAAGGTTTAACTAAAAATTAAACATTTCTATACAAAAAGTCATTTTGAGTGGAAAAGAAAGAATTGGATGTTTAAACAGTAATAAATTAGTTATCAAATCTACATATATTAATATAAAATATGAATAAAACATTGAATACTTATTAAATATTAATAATACCACCCCTTCCATAGAGCTCAGCAGTCAATCTCCAAGCACTTTCCAAAGGACATCAGTATCATGAGCTCCATTTTACAGATGGGGAAACTGAGGCACAGAGCAGGACAGTAACTTGCGCCAGGTCACCCCGCAAGCCAGTGAGAGAACTGAGAACAGAAGCCAGTCTTGTCACTCCTACTTCAGTGATCTATCCACTAGACTGCACGACACTTCGTTGAACTCCATAACAAGACTATCCAGAGGTACCATAATTAATGATAACTAGGGGAGGGGAATATTAAACCTCATGCTCCAGGGTATGGAGCTCTACTCTACTCCAGGGTAAACAGCTCTAGTTTTTGGAGATCAGAATAAGCCCTAACGCTCTGGGTGCAGATTCTCTCACATCTGCTACCACAAAGTTCTTACGCCTTCCCCTGAAGCAGCTTCTGCCTGCCACCATCAGAGACAGGATGAGACAGACCCGAGGTCTCACACAGCCTGGCAGTGCCTATGGCCCAGGATAAACCAAGCCGTTGGGTCCCATCTCTGCAAAAAGCCATGGCTAGGCAGAGCCCTACTGACTTCAGAGAGGCTCAGGAATCGACACTTAAGGAACCCATAGCAGGATGGCACCCTGAGATATTATACAATTCACCTTGGCCTGACGGGGGGATGGACATTAATGTATAAAAGTTATTTACTTGTTTCCATAATATAAGAACTAGGTGCCACCAAATGAAATTAATGGGCAACGGGTTTAAAACAAATAAAAGGAAGTTCTTCTTCACACAGCGCACAGTCAACCTGTGGAACTCCTTGCCTGAGGAGGTTGTGAAGGCTAGGACTATAACAGGGTTTAAAAGAGAACTGGATAAATTCATGGAGGTTAAGTCCATTAATGGCTATTAGCCAGGCTGGGTAAGGAATGGTGTCCCTAGCTCTGTTTGTCAGAGGGGGGTGATGGATGGCAGGAGAGAGATCACTTGATCATTACCTGTTAAGTTCACTCCCTCTGGGGCACCTGGCATTGGCCACTGTTGGCAGACAGGATATTGGCTGGATGGACCTTTGGTCTGATCCATGTTCTTAAGTTATGTCCCCTCCCCATGCCTCAGTTTCCCCTCTCCTCCTTTGTTTGCCTTGTCTATTTAGGTAATAAAGTCTTTGGGGCAGGGACTGTCGCTCCTGATGTGCCTATTAAGCTTTTAGAGCAAAGGGGCCCAGATTCTGGCTGGACACCTCTCGGTGCTATTGGAATTTAATAAGTCAGTGCAGCTGTGGATTTAAACTTTCAGAGAGTCTGACCCTCCACCTCTATAACAGGCTGGATCTGATACCCATCCAGCCCAGCTCAGCCCAGCTTCAAACCTCCCAGTTCTGGCTTCCCGCTCATCGCCCTTTCATCAGATCAGAGGTCTGGCGAGAGAAAGGAGGAGTGTATTTTTGTAGTGACAGCCCTGGGACGTTCACATCTTAATGTGATTATTGGCCTTAAGATCTTCCTTGGGGGAGGCAACCTGATGATTCAGAGCGCAGCGAGTCCCAAAAGCTGAGGAAGCTGCATCAGATTATTTCAATTAGCACAACTCAGCTTTGCAAAAGGAGGTAGTATTCAGCGGGGAGATGGAAAGGGCTTCGCAAGTACCCCAGCTTATGCAGGGGGCTTTCATCAGATCCACACTGCTGGGTAAATGACCTGCCCCAGCCCTGTGTTCAGACTCCAGCATGGGGGCATGGCCAGAGCACAGTGCATTATGGGTGTTCGGTGCTGCCCAGGGGCCATAAAAGGCAGAGTGAATTAAAGCAGCCTCGGTGCTGCTCTAAGTGATGCTGGACGCTGAGCAGGGCCCCGCACGCTCCTAGAATTTGGGACGCACGCTAGTAGCTTAAAGCCACTTTAACTCCCCATTCCCTGCCCAAGAGCCGGAACCAAATAACTGAGAATCAGGCCTGCTGTGGCTAGACAAAGGATTCAGTGGGTTGTTTCATACCTCGACTCCTCCACTAGCAACCGGCCCTTCCCCCCGAAATCCCTTCCCTCCCCTCCTCCCCGGGAATCAGTGTAACGGTTCAGAGTGGCGGAACTGGCTTGTTATGGCACAAGCGTCAGGGCCATGTTTGTGTCACCCGCTCACGTCCCCTTTGGGTGGGTGCGGGGGGAGAAAACAGAGCTTCCGTGCCAGGCCAAAGGCTGTCAGATGCATCGCTCCCCTGCCAGGAAAGGTTGAGAGTTCCAAAGGCCTCCGAGGACAGGGGCGATTTGATATGGGGGTCTGGGCCCAGCCCAGCTGTGCTTTGCTGGCTGCAGCCGTATTTGCTCTCCTGCAAAAAGGCCCCTTTTACAGTCGGGATAAAGGGCCCGACTCCTCAATGTGCAGCACCTGACACTATCGTTTACACCGACACACAGTGAGTGCGAACTGTTCCCATTCTGATACACCAGCATTTTACGCCCGCTTTGCCCTGGCATACATGACAACCCAACGCACAGGGCAGTAAAAATCCCAAGGTCTCAGCCCTTTGTGTCAGGGCTCTCTGTGGTCTGGGCCCTGCAAATCTGAAAGACTTCGCTCCACAAGGCCGCTCCTCTGGCCAAATGGAGCCTGTCCCATCAGGGCAGGAGACAGGCGTGTCCCTGGGCCAGTCCATGACAGGGGAATGAACTCCAGGAACTAGAACCCCATCACAAACTTACCCCGCCACACTTCCGGTCCATTTCTTTCGCCCGACCTTCTCTGCCATAAACATAGCGCAACGTGCGTATTAAACACAAAAAGACTCCCCACTACCACAAAAGACCCTACCAAAACAAGCCACTCCACTGCACGTGCGTTTCCCTTGGGCGAGAGGCTGAGAGAACACCACACATGGCAAGCGTCAGTCATGCCATGGTGATGGGTGCGGAGGAAGAACTCGCATAGAAGAGCGATCGAGGCTGTTTAACGTGCACGATCTCCCGGGTCCCGGGGGTACCTTTTTGCAAGGGCTGTGCCACCAATGGAGAGACATAAAACGTCCCGGATTCAGAGCCACGTTGGCTCAGGTTCCCCTCCCTGACCTGTCACGGGCCACCAGTCTCCCATGGCCACTATGCCCAATCCCAAAGTCCATACGCAGCTTCGTTTCCATGCCAGCAAGATCTCTCCAGGCCGACCCTCGCCAGGCTGCGGGCTCCCTTAGCCCAGGTGCCAGCCGCTCTCTGACCCCACTGTCTACGTTTTGTGCCAACAACCAACCCAAGGGAGCATTCCCCTCGTTCAAAGGGGCTCGTCCGACATCTGCCGACAAGATGGGGCCGGGCCCGCATGGTTCTCATTTCCAAAAGACGGGAAAAAATGTTAACGACCAGCCATTTATAACCCAGATCGTAAACCCTCTGCTTTAATTGCCTCCCAATCGAGTCCAGACACAAAGGCTCCGGCGTTCTCTCCTCTCTTGACTCTCACCTTCCTTTGTGCCTTGAGACTTTAACGGCTTTTCTTTTCCTCTCCTCCTTAGCAAATAACTAACCGGTTCGCTCCCCCACCCCTTCCACGGCACCCGCTCTCCCCTGGGGTTTGCTCTGCCAGGACATGCTTCCTTTGGAGTTTAATGAAGATATATTTGTAAGGCGGGGGAGGAGGGTTCAGAAAAGCTCCCCACCCCCCAAAAACCCTCACAGATAAGATGGGATGGATTCTGGAATGGGTAGGGGGAACTGCTCCCCGGACTGGCCTCTCAGGCCTTTTTAATTTAACTGTGGCCAAGGTAACGCTGGGGGAGCAAGGGGGGGAAGGGGATTGTGGGGGACAGAGGAAGGGGGATCTGGGAACCAGAGGATGAGCTGGAGCAATGGATGGAAACTTCCCCAGCCAGGGGAGAATAAGAGACCCCCACACCGTCCAGTCCCACCGCTTGGCAGAGCTAAGCAGCATAATCTCGGCTTCCACACTGGGCGGGGGCGGACTGCGTGGCTGGACGCAGGTGCCATCCAGGGCAAATGCGGCTCCCCTCCCCCCATTTCCCAAGGGAGGAGGGGGGAATAAAGCCCTGTGGGAACCTGCCATGAGTTGGGAGGGGTGATTTGGTAGATCCAAGCCCACCCTCTGCCCCCTTTCTCATCACATGCTTAGGCCTGGGAAAATCAGATCTCCCTTGCCCACCACCTGGCCTCCTGTTTCTGTACCCCTGGCCCGTGAGGCCCCTTTTGCCCCAGGGGGGCGTTAATTGATGGGAAGGAATGAAGAAAGCCAGCCGGCCTGACAGGCACTTCCTTCCCGCCACCCCCCCCGGATTAGCGGCCAGGCCTTTCATCCCTCGCGGACTCAGGGAGAGCGGGGGGCTGTGCCCGGTGGTGGGGTGATTCAGCACTGCCCGCTGCGGTGATGAGATGGCGCGGCTGGACGAGAGGAAGGGTAGCCACGGAGCACCAGAGAGCTGGGTTCCAGCCCTGCTCTGACACCGATAGCTTGGTCCCGCCTCGGTCTATTCAGCCTGCGAGGGCTTTGGCGCCGGGCCGGGCTCTCGCTATGTGTCAGCACCGCGCTTGGCCCTGCTGGGTGTCTCAGAGCTGGGGCTGCGGCCAGCCAGGCAGCCCCACCTTTGTCTCTGTTTGTGGCCCATCCGCTAGCAGGGGATGCATGGGACAGTGGGCAACAAGCTATGGGGCCATGGGCCAGTTTCAAGAGCTTTCCGAGAGGCTGGAATTCATCCAACTATGGGTCAGAGCTCCCGAGCCCAGACTCGGCTGGGGATAAACTGGCAACCCCATTTCACACATGGGGAAACTGAGGCACGGGGACAAAGTGACTCACTCAAGGGCACACAGGGAGACTGTGGCAGAGCTGGGTGTTGATCTCTGGAGGCCTAGCTTTGTGCCTTAATCACCAGGCCAGCTCTCCTCCTTTCTGCTGTCTTACCCCTTCCAGGCCTCCTCCACGCCAAGGGTGAGGCATGGGATGGGGGGGGTGTAACAGGCACTTTGTTGGCCACTGCCAGTCCGCTGTCTGTACCCCAGCTCTTGGACTGCCACAGTGAGCGTTTGCCACTATATTCCCTTAAGGAAATCAATACTCAGCTGCTATCAAGTCCTTGTCAGAGGTGGATCTTAAAGCACATTAACAAAGGCGGTCAGGTGGGGAAACTGAGGCACAGGGCAGCCCAGTGACTTGGTCAAGGGCAGCCAGCAGTGCAGAAGCAGGGCTCGAAACAGAGGCCAGGCCTCAGGAGTTCCAACGGGACAGCTGGACCCCACCTTCCACAGCTGCCCGCTCCCCACCACCTCCCGGGGCGGGGTCGGAAGCTGGATCATGTGATCCCCGATTCTGTGTGATTCAAGGCCAGGCTCGGAGGGTGGCGTAACTCCCACCTAACCTACTCACCGGCTTATCAGGCTGCACCTGCCTCGGCGGTAACAGGCCTGGTCCTTGAGCTCCCAAGGGCCCAGGTTGGAGGCCCAGTGCCCGTGATCCCCCCTGCAGGCCCGTACCTTGCCAGGGGTGCTGGGTTTCTCATCCATCGCTAGTCTGAGGGGCAGTGGCTGGACGTGCCTGGAAGGCCCCTTCCTCTCTGGCTGAATGAAAGCAGAGCAGGTCCCCCAGCCCCGCAGCCATGGGGGGGAAGGGAAGGGGAGATGGTTGTCCCTCCAAAGGGGGTGCTCCGGCCTCTCTCCTTCCCCCAGGAGGCGAAGGGGTTCCAGCACGGAACCGCGGCTCAGCCAAAGCTGGAGATTCGGAACCCACCGCCCCTGGCCGCGCCCCCCTGGCCTTGTTCCACGTTTCCTGCCCGGCGGTGCCACCGGCGGCCAGGAGTCTGAGCCCTAGCGAGGCACACGGGGGGAACCCGAGGTGACCGGCTCCCCAGGGACGCCCGTCTGGGTGATAAGCAGCCGGCTCTGAACCCTGGCTGACCTCGGCTGGGAAAGCACAAAAGCTCCCTGCTTCCCTCCCCAGCTTTTCCCTCTCGCCCCTGTCACCTTCACCCCAGCTTTCTCGAAGAACTGTCAGCACCTCCGGCCGGCTCTGCTGGGGGGAGAATTAGAGACCTAGGCGGGGCGGGGGGCTGGAACGATTTGTAGAGTGGGTGTGCGGGGAGCCATTGAACCACATTGTAAATCCTGGATATAATCGAAACCATATCAAGACAGGGGGTGTAGCAGGACACACCCCCGCACCCCAAAACCCCACTTTGGTGCTCGCGCAGCCTGGGAGAGGTCACCAGCCCCTTTAGCCGTGAGCATCAGCTGTTAGGGGATGGTCTTGTCTCCCCGGCCTTTGCAAGCTGGAGAACCAGGCCTCTGAGTCAGCACTACTTATAAAGCAATTATGCCTTGGAGAGTGTCCAGCTGCCACCCCCAGACTTCCCCAAGCATGCTAAGGGGATGCCCCCCCACAAAGAGCAGCAGCGCCCTCCACCGGCCAGAAAGGAGCCTCGGTGGGAACGGGACACGTGGCTCAACCTGGCCTTGTCCTGTGTGACAGCTGGGGCTAGCCACGCCACTGGCTTCTCACCCCTAGGCAGACTGACTCCCCATGGCCCCACTTCCCAAGGTGGGGTAAAATCTGCCTTGTGCTGGGACAGAGAGAACAGAGCCAGGGGGAAGGGTAAACTCACTACACCCTCGTGATTTCCACGACTTGGGAAAGGCCCGCCCTTGGAGAGGTCTGACGTAACTGGAGGTGGGTGGCCTCCGTTGAGCGTCAAGTTGCAGAGGCAGGGCTGGGAAAAGCCACCCCAGCGCCATCCGACACAGCGTCTCTGCCCCCGACCCGGCGGAGTCACTCTCCAGGGCTCATTCCAAGCTTGGCTACTGTGCCCAGACGCCAACCACGTGGCTGGCTACAGCCCATGGCTTTAGTAAGTAACAATAATACCTAGCACTTCCCATCCACAGACCTCACAGCACTTTACTGAGGAGATCAGATTCTTACCCCTACTTTACAGATGGGGAAACTGAGGCAAGGAGCAGGGAAGCAACTTGCCCCCAGGTCATCCAGCAGGCCAGGAACTGTACTGAATAAACTCTTTTGCTTTGCCTTGAGGTGGTTTACCTTAGAAACCCCCCTTTCCATTCACACAGAGCCACCTAGACCCTGATGCCCTACACCCTCCACCTCCCTTGCTAGGATTAATGTTGCTCCAGGTGGAAATAGAATCCAGCACTGCCAACACGCCGTGGGGGAGCTGGCGAACCTCAGAATTACTCGGAGCCCCCCAGCGCATTTGCAGCTGCTGCAGCAGGCTCGGGGATCGCGGGCCGGGGTTGCTTTCGGAGCACGCAGATGACCTTCCTGCCATTCTCTGGCCATCTCTCATTTTCTGCCCTGGAGCGCTCAGACGTTTCTAGGACTTCCCGTTTCAGGGACGAGGAAGGAAGTCATTGCCCCGTCCTAGCGAAAGTTCCTCTGAAAGCTTCCTTGCGCTGTTCATCTGCCTGAGCCTTGGGAACAACCTCGGGGAATCGGGAGCCCGGCCTCGAGGATCAGGTACCTGCAAAGTGACCAGGGAACATCTCAGGGTGAGAGTAGTGGGCAGAACCTCAGAGGGAGAGAAAAGGAAGGAACCTGATTGCAGCATGTTTCAAGCGGTACCCTCACAAACGGAAAGGCCAGACTAGGACCTGGGTGGTGCTATCATCTGTCTGGAGCAGCCACCGGGGTGGAGTGTGTGTGGCAGGGAAGACGCTGGTCTTCTTGTAAAGGGGACGGGGAATTGTTCTCAGTGGATACTCCGAGCGGGTCCCTCCAGAGGGGAGGCCAGGCATCTGTGCAGATTTCACAGAGCCCTGGACTAGGGCACTTTGACCCCATTCCTGGTTCTGCCACAGTCCTGCTGGGTGACCTTGGGCAAGTCGCTTCCCCGCTCCTTGACTCAGTTTCCCTACCCACCCTTTCTCTATTTAGATACGCTCTTAGTGGCAGGGCCCATTTCTCACTAGGTACATGTACAGCCCTTAGTACAATGGGGCCCTAATCTGGGTAGGAGTTTCTAGGCACTGCTGCAATCCAACCCACCAGGATGGTTTATTCCATCCAAACCCCTTTGTCCATCCCTAGCCTCAGAGTCAGCTGTTCCAGGCTACTCCAATGACACCCTCCAGCTCTTCCCTCCATCTAACCTAAGGAAATAAAAACCCAGCCCCGAAGCACAGGGTGACGTCTGACCCAGCAGAGCAGAGCCATGTGATCAGACAGCTTGGTGATCATATTAAGTCATTCGCGACCATGGAGTTTAGGAACTTGGCTCTCCCCAAAACAGCTTTTGGAAGGGATAATCAACTTCAACCTTCATACTTCAGGGCACGAGCCATAATTACTAGGGATCAGGAAGGAACATTTCTTGGGGAGGAAATTTCATCTCTGCTGTTTGCTGGGTTCTCTAAAGCAGCTGGTGCTGGTGCATCTCAGAATAAAGACAGCAGAACAGATGACCCCTGTGGTCTGATCCAGTCAGGCGATCCCTAGGTTCCATGCTCCTTTTCTTCTGGCTGGATTAAGAGGTTTGTCTTGTTCGGGACTTTGAGTGGACAGAACTGCTGGTCCCTGGGCCACGTTCATTTCACCCCAGGCTTGTGATCGGTGCAGGGGAGGAGCTGGAGGAAGCTTTCCTAGGAATCTGGCCGGCGGAGAGAGGGCTGGATTCCAAAAGCACCTGGACAGTGCGCAGGCAGCGACAGGAGTTTTCCCCTTCACCTTGCCAGGGTCATAAAAAACCCCAAGTGATTTAACTTCTCTATGAGGCAGAGACACGGGGCAACGTCATGGCTTTGTTCCTTTAGCCTGCGTGAGCGGTTACACGCAGCCCCAAGGGGCAGCGCGGCGGGCACAGGGAACTCGGCAGCCCAAAATTCCCTTGCCAGCTCCAGAAGGACCCCTTTGTGCCTTTGTCCCTCCACTGGCCGGGTTAGTGACATAGTGGGCTCTAGGGCCGGGTTAATGCCCACCCAGGTCCTGAGGAAAGGTCATCTGGTAACTGTGGCAGCCGGCCATCGGTCACCTCTGCCAGCGGCAAAGTTTGCCACCTTGTCCAGGACGGCTCCCCCCTCACAGCACTTTTCTCGGTCAGGTTGCCATTTCTCTCACTGTGAAGTTAGGAAGTTTCATGATTGGGATGGGAAACTGAGGCACAGGGTGAGATGAAGTCATTTACCCAGGCAGGGAGCTAGAGGCAGAGCCAGGAACCAAGCCCAGGGCTCTGGAGTCTAACACCGCCCTTCCGCCCTGTGCTTACGCAACTGCCACAGCTTTCCCTTCCATCAGTGCAATGTAGCCACCTCTGAGGTGGAACCTGGCAGCTGACCAGTTGCTCTCAAACAATTTTTAATCACCACTGCCCTGGGACTAGCTTTGAACCCCTGAACAGACTGGGAAAGACTCTAGAACACCTGAGCTAGCTAGCCCCTTCTTCCGTTACATGCCCCCACATGACGCACCTCCGGCCAACATTTCCTTCCCCACATCTGGTCTCCCATACGCTCCTGACACCTGGATAGATGCACCAACTATTCCAACTATGTTGTGGCTACTGGGTCCTTTCCAAAGGCTGAAATATTTTTGGGCAACAATTGTTTTAATGTCTATTTCACTTCTCCATTATTCCTCTAATAGGGTCCAACATCTGGAAGTTGGATGCTTTAAGCGCCACTGCTTAGTTCAGTTTAAGTATTGCACCATGGTAACAGGGGAAAAAAAAAACCCACTATGCTACAAACATCCCAGACCTTAAAATGCCACAGAAATTAAATATAAATGTAAAGGTCATGTTTCCTTTGTGGGTGTGATTTGTTTGCAGCAGCTAACAATCAGAGTAAAAATCTCCCAGGACCTGATATGCAGGAGTATTACTCTCAAGGGGAAGGTTTTAAATTCCTCTCAGGTGGTACAGCTAATAGGTCCTGAACTTATCTAGAGGCAAAGATTTTACAAACCTGTCCCTGGAATGCAGTCACCTCTGGGGTGGGGCATAGTAACCCTACAACAGCCACACAGAACTTGGCACAGGGATTGTTCTCTCATCCCTGAAATGCAGCAATTTCCAGGGTGGGGGACAACAGCTGTTTAACTGTGTCCAGCCACAGCTCAAGCGAAGACGACGGGCTTGTTTGGAGACAACGGAAAGCAGAGAGGAATTATGGAGGTGAAATGGAATGACACATTTCGGAATTAGGCCAGCCCTTTGGCAGCATTAAAGCCCCCATTTCTTGCACACACAAGAAGGCACCAAGGATCTTCAAAGGCCAGGAGAACCATTTTGCATGTCTTATCAGCACTGAGCATATTTCTAACATTACAGCACTTTCTCCAGCTCCCATCCCCTGCTGCTCCTCCACAGCCAACACCTGCGAACCCTCATATCTCACTGCAAAACCCAACCGTTCGCCCCCGAAGGAGGGCTGAGCAGATGGAGGAGCAGCATATTTTGCTTTAGACAACAGCTCCTGCTGGTTTGCATTTTTTCTCCTCCGCCCATCGCTTGCCAGCTTCCACCCTATTTGGTATTGCCCTTTAATCTCCAGCTCCTGGAGTCACGTGGTTAGGGCAGAGTGTCAGCTTTCTTTTCAAGAAAAGAAGAGCCGTAGTGGAAAGCGTGCCCCCCCTACCCCACACACACACCTCCAAGGCTTGGACACCAGATGGCCAATAAAAAGAACCCAACGTGGTGTTAAACTGATCTCAACTCTAGGGGCCCAACTCATGAATTCTAAACACTTGGGGCTGCCGTCACGGAGCAAGCTCTCTGTGCTGGCAAGGAGGGAGGGAGATTCCCAGATACCCTTGCTGGCCAGAGAACGCAGTACGCTGGACAAGAACATCCCATGGCAGGTTCCCTGTTTTTCCAGAGCTTCAGTTCCAGGGCTAGAAAACGCCCCGAGCTAACTGCAGCCAAATGTTAGTAAAGCTGACAGCTGCCTGTAGCCACCCTGGTGATCGGAGGGAGGCCCCGCTGGACTGTGATGAATACGAAGGGGGCTGCTAAGACAGACAGACTTTGCCATTCTCTCTGGCTTCTAGGCTGGGCTATATCAGTCACCAGACAGGGTTCCCCCAAAGACTAGCTAATGGAAGGATCACATGCAGGCTTTGGAGGTCTGCTCCCATCACCTGGGCCTCTGGCCAACATTCTCCATTAACCTGGACATATTCGCTGGATAAGCGACGATAATCCCACACTATAACACATCCCCCCAGTCCCTCCACACCCCTTACCTCTGCACTGTTGCCATGAGTCCAGGCAGGGGTGTTGTTTTTGGCACCCCGGTGGTGTGCAATTGCTGACAGATTTTTCCCCTCTCTAGCTTCACCACTCAGGCTGTTCCCAAGGAAAAAAACTTGGCCAGAGGGAAGGGGAAAAAACTGTGTTTGTAAAGGCCCCTGGGCCGCACCTGATTGATTGATTGATTGATTAATTGGAAGCACACAATGCAGACACGCCTAGAAGCAGTGGGAGCAGGCAGTCTGCTGGTGATTTGGGATTCCAAGCCCAGCTGTAAACCAGGAGCGACTTGCTCAGAGTCAGCGGTTTATCCTGCTGCTGAAAATCTGAGACCATGTTGGCAGAGACCCTGGATAAAGGACCTCATCTCCTTCCTTTGGGACATGGAGCAGGGATTGCCCAAAGCAGCAGAGGTGTAAGCTCCACCCAGTCAGCATCCTGCAATTGCAAGAAGCTCTGGTTTAATGACTGTGTGGTTTGTGATACAATCTTGTTCAGAGAAGCCACACCTGAGATCAGAGCCCCTTTGCGCCAGGCGCTGCAGACATGTTGCGAGACAGTTCCTGCCCCAGTGAGCTCACCGTCTGAATGGGCCAAAGAGAGAGAGGGGAAACTGAGGCACAGAGCAGGATCATGACAAAGGTCATACAGCAGGGGAGGTGGACTAGAACTCAGGACTCCTCACTCGCAGGCTAAACTTACCTATTGGGCCATGCTGCCATTCGCTCACCTGCCACAGCTGGAGGACAGCCTGGAAAAGGGACCCTGGAAAAGATCAGGGGGTTCATGGTGGATAATCACCTGAACAGGACCTCCCCGCGTGCTGCTCGGCCAAGAGAGCTGATGTGATCGAGTAGGAACAGAGAGGTTATTTTGCCTCTGCATTTGGCACTGGTGCGACCGCAGCTAGGATCCTGTGTCCAGTCCTGGTGTCCACGGTTCAAGAGGGATAAATCGGGGAGAAAAGCCACAGGAGAGGTTAGAAAACCTGCCTTCTGGTTTAGACTCCAGGAGCTCCATCTCTTTAGGGTAACAAAGAGAAGGTGAAGGGGTGACTTGATTCCAGTCCCTACACAGGGGGTTAATGGACTCATCAATCTAGCAGAGAAAGGGCTCCCAGTGGACTTGCACCTAGACAGATTCAGACCGTACATTTGTAACGGCGAGGATTCTTAACCCGGGGAACAATGGACCAAGGGGAGGCTCCATTCTCAAAGATCTGCCCCGGGCGTTATTGTGGGGACGTTCTCTGGCTGGTGCTATGCAGGGTCAGACCAGGGAATCATGTTGGTGCCTTCTGGCCTTTCCAGCCAGGCCGGGACACCAGATGCAGGGGCTTGGCAGTGAACCCATGGCTGGACTTGGGCATTGCAAGATCTCCGTTGTCCTGGTGCCGTCGGCATCTGCTCCGCCGAAACCCAACCTCAAGGACAGCAGCCCTGTTTTTCTATGCAGCTCCTTCTCTCTCCCACGATGCTCCTGTGCCCAGCCACTACACGGGGATCCCTCTATCACAGCCAGAGCAGGTGCAACAGGCTGGGGAGTCAATTGCATCTAGCTAAGGCCCCCGCTATCACTATAGCACTCCCTACAGTGCTAGGAGCTGTACAAGGATCTGAGCCCCTCACCTTCTTTGATGTATTTCCCCTCACAGCACGCTGTCCGGCAGGGCAGTGTTATTATCCTCATTGTGCAGATGGGGAAACTGAGGCACAGAGCAGGTCTAAAGTCTGTGGCAGAGCAGGGACTGCAACCTTTGCCACTTGCTTTGCAGGCAAGCTTCCTAACCACTGGCCTAGACTTCCTCCCACCCTCCTGACATCTGGACCCATAAGCATCATGGGGGTGGCCTGGGGTCCCCTGTCTAGTGAAGGGGCCACTTGAGATGGCCCTTCCCACCCCCCAACTTATTTTACACAACTCACCGAACAAATCTGTGACAATTTTTGCTCACACCCAGCCTGGCTCAGATTCAAACCGGTGACCTTAAGGTGACAGACTCTGTATCCTGTTTCCAATGCCCCCCTACCAGCCCGCAGCCACAAAGACCCCCCCACCATGCAGCTCCCCAAGTGGCGTGAGAAACCCTGCAGCTGTGAAAGGAGCTAGCCAAAGGCCCTAATTAGTTTGGCATGTCCCGAGGTTTTGCAATCATAATGCCGGGCGGGTGTTTTCACTTTTCATTGTTCGCGGAGGGCCCCCAGGGTGAGGACGGAGGGTAAACAGGGCCTGGTTCTAACCTTCCCGCCATCCCAACCAGTCCCACCGCACAGGGGAGATTGAAAACACTTAAGCAAACGAAAGCTGAGCCAGGGTCTTTCCTGGCCCCGTCCTGAGCAGATCTCAGCTAGGATCCTGTGTTATGACTCCGGAGGGATGGAGGACACCCACAAACCTCTACAGATCAAAGGCTCTGGGGGGGAGGAAGGGGTGTCAGCACAGAGGTGGTCTGGTTGAGTTCGGTGTAAGGGGCAGCAGGGACCTGACCCCAAGTTATTTGCCTTATGGCTTGTTTCATTTATTCCTGGGGTCAGGGCACTCAGGATGAGCCGGCAAAGGGACGGGGGGCGGGGGGACTGGTGCTATTTGCAAAGCACCTTGTGGATTTCAGCCAGCGCTGCGCAAGGGTGAAGAAGGACTGGAGGACAAAAGAATAGTCCTGTGTTTTAGGCAACGGGTGGGCACTGGCTTCAAATCCCAACTCTCCCCTCATCTCTCCGTCCCTCCGCTTTCCCTCTGTTGAATAGACACCGTAAGCCTCCCTCTGCTTAGACTGCAAGCGGGTTGGGGCCGGGGGCTGTCTCTGAGTGTCTGCGCCGAGCCCAGCACAACAGGGACCTGATCTTGGGGAAGATCTCTTTGTGCCACTGAAATACAAATCAGCCTGGAAGGGTTCCATTGTTACTGTCAAACGTCAGTTTCACCCGAGACGCCCCAGCCCAGGGAAGATGATGGTTGAAATTTACAGACTGGCAAAGTAAGAAAAATGCTGCCTGAGAACTTATTAGCACCTGTCCATGTTAATGGAATAAAACCCTAAAAACGTGCTTAAAAATAAACATCGGGATTCTAGCAGCAGAATTCTGCTGAGCCCAAATATCCATAAAAATAACCCCCTGGAAATTCAGGTGCCCCAGCTGTGTGGGCTCAGAGGACCTGCATCCTGCGTGAGTGTTGATCTTTCCAGAGCAAAAGGGATAAGAGCCGGTTTCTCAGCTCTGCTGAAAGGTGAGATATTGCTCCCTGCGACTGGGCCCCATGTGGGACATTGGTGTCAGTACTGATCCAGAGGAGAGCGCCTCCTACTGAGCTCACTGCGGCACAGCTCCCCCTCTCCACCAGTGGGAGTTTCCGTAGATTTTCACACCAGGCCTAGCCTGACAGCAGGAAAGGTTCCCCTTTCCCCCACAGTGCCCCGCCAAGCCATCTTTCATCAACTCTTAGAAAGGCTGTCAGCCCTTCTGGCGCAACCTGTTTCAGGGTTTGTGGGGTAGGCGGGGGAAGCTGATTTGTAACAGACACGAGGCAAAAGAGGATAAGAGTTCCTGGGGAAGCAGATGCCGGCGGGTGACTCGTGATGCCTGCAGAGCTGCCTGACAGAATCCATCCTGCCCCCCTGGAAATCCTCAGCAAATCAACTAAGAAAAGTTGAACGCAAACATTAGACAGCTGTATTTTATGGGAGACGTTTTTAAAGAGGGGTCACCGGGCCGTCTCCTTCAGCACACTGATTTCCTGGCCAAATTCTAATTAGATTAATTCCATGGCCTGCCTCCCCAAATTTCCCTTGGTTGTGCAGTGTTGGTAAGTACTGTTAGACCACTGCCACACCCCACTCCAGAGGCAGCTGCATTTCAGTGTTGGATGAGTGAACCCTGCACAGCGTTGCTGAGGGTTGTTAAGCCAGTACTGTGTCCCACTCCAGAGGTGGCTGCATTTTAGTGCTGGGAGACTGAACCCTGGGAAGCAGTGCTGATAAACAGCTGTCACCCCTGACTGCAGGAGGACAGAGCTCTAGGGAAAGGAATGACAGCTCCCGTGCCTGGTGCAGTATTCCACTACTTTATACAGCCTTAACAGCCAACTCTCCCCTTCCTAATGAGCCTGAACTTACCCCAGTAAGGGAGGGAAATATGATCTCTAATTTATAGACAGGGAAACTGAGGCACGGAGCAGCAACTTGATCAGCTGCCATAGAAAACCAATAGGAAACCAGGGAGTGGAACCCAGGATCCTGGGTTCTAGTCCCCTGCTCTAACCACTTGCCCACACTTTCCCCCCAGAGCTGCCCAGGAGGTCCTGACTACCAGCCCCCCACCCCCACCCCCACCCCCACCCCTCCCAAACCGCTGCTTGTGGCAAAACACACTCACCTCCATCCTGATTCATGGCAAAATGTTCAGAAGTTCCAAGGTGAAGTTGGCTCCGGGATGTGACAGGCAACAGGCAGATCAAAAGGCAAGTCAGAGGGGGGTTAGGTGCTATCAGCAGGAGCCATCTCTGCGCCTCCCTAATTAATCACACCACCTCGCTCTTCCTTCCCCGCTGCCTGAACACGGCTTCCCCCTCCCAGCCCCTCCGACAGGCTGGAGCTTGCAGCTGATGTATCTGCCTAGGGGTGCTGGCCCGTTTCCTAGGGTTCAGGGCTGGCCGGGGCAGGGCTGGGACTCTGGAAATCTGGGCTCAGTCCCACCCCTGCTGGAGACAAAGGCCCTGAGCCGGGAAAGTATCTAGGCTGCCAACTCCTAGGAGCCCAAATCCCTTTGAGGAGCTGGCTCTGAGTCCCTGCCTTCCCCATGGCTACCTATCTATCCAGGGCAACCATCCCCGAAGCATCCCAACCTTTTCTGTGTTTATCCCCACAGCCCGGTCCCCGTGCGAGGGGCACCTGATCATCAAGACCAGGGTCCCGCTGTGCCGGGGGCTGTACAGACAGTCCCCGCCCGGCAGACCCTGCAATCAAAGCAGACAAAGGAGAACCGGCTCCCTATTCGGAACGGCTGGCCCTGGCTTTGCTGCTCCGGTTCTGGGACCGTCCCCGCCCCCCAGCTCTGCTGATGCCCTATAATCCTGACCCACAGCCCCCTGCTACCCTAGCCCTGTCAAATCACCCAGTAACTCTGGCCCCCCTGCATGGGTGGGGGGGGGCAGGGATTGTGTTGCTTTTTTCCAGCACCCCTGCCCGGCCTGCAAAGCTGCTGTTGCAACCACACTCCCCCCACCTCCCCTCCAGCCCCCACTGTCCCTTCGCTGACTCCCCTCCCCGACTGGTTTAGATTTGGAAAAGCAACATCAAGGGGATCCAGTCGCTGGGCCCCAATGCCACAAAGACCTGGGAACCACCCCCCCAAGTAACTCCGGGGCCTGCTCAGCCTCAGGAGGGCAGAGCACAGCCCAGCTCCAGGGGGGCAGACGGGAGAGATCGGGGGAGGAGGGACTGGGGAGGGGAGGAAGGGACAGGCCCTTGGGTTTTATCATCTGGTGTTATTAGTGTGATTACCCCCTCCCTTATACACCCACCTCCCCACACAGACACCCCATCCCCATCTTTCCACACCCTGCCCCATACACCCCCAGCATTCCTCTATCCCACCCCCCGCCTCCCATGCCCATATACTCCCCCTCCGATACACGCTCCCCCTCCGATACACGCTCCCCCCTGCATCACATGCCCCCTCCCCCTTTCTCATACACCCCCCAACTTCAGCCCCTTTCCCCACCATACACCCCCACACACTCTGCAGAGTAGCAAGAAGGAATCCAGCCAAACTCCAGGCAGCCGGGGACCTGATTGGAATCAAAACTCTCCCCTAGGTTGCAGGATCTTGGCTGCTTTAGCCTGGCCCCACCTGGACCTGATAAGAGCCATTAATTTGCTGGGATTATGAGCAAGAGCCCCAGATTGTTAACAAATCCCATGTGTCATTTCCTCTCTGGGTGCTGGTGTGCGCGTGTGTGCGAGCGCAGGCCTGGATTTCCTCCTTGTTTCCCCAGGTGTGACCGGGGAGCCGGGACAGAGGGAGGCTGCAGTACAGACCAATTTGGCTTAGCAAAGGGGTTCGGGAGAGTGACAGCAGCACCTAGAGGCCTGACCAAGATCCCACCCCCACAGGGGCCATACAGAACCCAACCAAAGCCAGGGCCCCGTTGTGCTGGGCCCTGCACGGGCCCTGACCAAGATCAGGGCCCCGTCGCGCTGAGCGCCGCACAGACTCCGACCGAGATCAGGGCCCCGTTGTGCCGGGCCCTGCACAGACCCCAACCGAGATCAGGGCCCCGTTGTGCTGGGCGCCACACAGACCCTGACTGAGATCAGGGCCCCATTGTGCCAGGCCCTGCACAGACCCCTACCGAGATCAGGGCCCTGTTGTGCCAGGCCCTGCACAGACCCTGACTGACATCAGGGCCCCGTCGCGCTGAGCGCCGCACAGACCCTGACCAAGATCAGGGCCCCATTGTGTTGGGCGCCACACAGACCCCAACCAAGATCAGGGCCCCATTGTGCCGGGCCCTGCACAGACCCCAACTGAGATCAGGGCCCCGTTGTGCTGGGCGCCGCACAGACCCCGACCAAGATCAGGGTCCCATTGTGCCGGGCCCTGCACAGACCCCAACTGAGATCAGGGCCCCGTTGTGCTGGGCGCCGCACAGACCCTGACCGAGATCAGGGCCCCGTCGCGCTGAGCGCCGCACAGACCCCGACTGAGATCAGGGCCCCATTGTGCCGGGCACCACACAGACCTCAGAACAGGCAACTCTATCAAAAATAGAGTTTCATAAGGATGCCCATCACCATGGTAGCTGGGCATTAGGAACCTGAACCCGTGACAATTCCAGGTCATCTGAACCCTGCTCTCCCAAGTCCCATACTGGCACTTTAACCACAAGCCTACGCTTCCTCTCCCCCGCTGGGCTGGGGGTTCACTGTCCCCCTGGGGCAGGTTCTGTTCATGGAGCGGATTACCATCACAGCGGGGTTGATGGTTCTCTTCCGGGGACCCTCAGAAATCAATCGGTGCATCCCTCCCTCCGCCCTCCCAAGCTGGGCTGCAGGGCAAAGGCCTCCTGGGATGAGACGCAGCATGAATCCCAGTCTCTGAACGAAGGCTACTTCACATTCACCTCTTCGAGCTCACCGCTGGGCCTCGGCCCCGCTTCTTCCCCCACAAACCGGGAGCGAGGTGTGGCTGGGGGTGCAGGGAACCCCGAGAGCAGGGAATTGTGCCCCCCTGAAGGATTCCTTGGGATCCAGAGTTTGCCACTGCTGCACAGCTCTTCCCAGTTCCTTGGGTGGCAGGGGAAAATTACGGCCCATAAACAGGGCTTGGCGGTCCTTAGTGGGAGCAGGGAGGCACTCGGAGGTCCTTGGTGGTCCGGCTATTTCGGAGGAGTCAGGCGATGCTGGGGAGGAGGTGAAGACGTTTTTAAAACTCACCAGTGAATAGTGGGCCCACGTGGAGACCCCCACAAAGGACGTGCGTGAAAACCAGCCCCTTTTAAGGCGTCTCAAGTTGCATCCCACGAAACAGCAGCTCCCTAAAATCACAGGCTGCTTTTGGAAATCTCAGGCCAGCGAGAACAGCCCAATAGCCGGCACTCCTGCACTTCAGCTCCACCGAGCCGCCTACGAGAGCGTTGCTATATTTGGGTGCCTAGAAATCGGTGCCACACCACATTTTGTCCTGAAAACACAGCACGGTCAAGTCCTGCCGTGGTGCCTGATGGGAACTGTAGTCAAGTGCCCCTGGCAAGAACAAGACCTACAGCTCCCCAGCAGATACGCTGAGCCCGCCGCGAGAACCCACCATTGCAGAAGCAGAAATGAATTGATCTTTCAGGATTTTTTTACGAGTGATTTCGAAAGTGACGCGTTTTATTTTCAAACTCGTTCCCACAAAGGACTCAATGATTCATCGCTGTGGCGATCAGAGGAACCTGGACGCGTTCAGATTTTGAAAGAGGCTCGCGCGCGGAGCTGTACGCATCTGTGCTCCACTCCCCAGACAAACGGTTTGGTCTGAGCACGGCGGCAAAGCCAGATTCGAGGAACCGTAACCTGGGCAAGCCCTGACTCCGAACAGCTCAACCACGGAGCCCCCAAGCTGGCCCCAGCCCTGCCCAACTGCTGGAGCTGGGATCCAGTTCTCCAGCACTCTGCCGCTCCTGTCATTGCTGACCCCTGTACAAAGCGGGGGGGAACCGGGACCAGCTCGGAAGAGGCAGCACTTTGCATGGGAGGAAATAACCAGGCTGGAGGAGCCGGTCCTCTAAAACTGCCAAACTGAGTTGTCTTGTCATAGCTCTTCTCTGAGAAGGCTCACAAAGGACGTTACTTCCCAACTACAGCGGGGCAAATAATTCACTTTTGGGGTTCAGTGGCAAAAAGGCCATTTCAGGTCGGTTTCCGAAGCGGGAAGCTGATCCTGTCTCTCGGGGGAGTGCGCTAAGCACGGGGCGACACCACTACCACTGCCACCTCGGGCCATTGTGTGTGTCAAATTCCTGAAGAGTGCTGGGTTTGGAAATCGTTTGCTGGCTCTACTCACAGCACCCCCAGGAGGTCAGGATCATCCTCCTCATTTCACAGGTGGGGAAACTCAGGCACAGAGCAGCAGGGCAACTTGCACGAAGCCACCCATTGGGCGTGAGTCACTCCTGTCACGTCAACGTAACTCAGGAGACGCTCCACTGAAGTCAAAGGGACTTATGCCCATGTAAATGAGCTGAATCAGACCCAGAATGACCCCGGCGATGAGAACCTCACTCTCCCAACCCCCTGGGTGGCTGCTGTAACCACTACACCATGCTTCCCCTCTTGCAGACTTGTCTCTGAAGAAGCTCCTCCCTCCATCCCTTATAGGGAACGTTCCCTGTTTGGCACGATCCGCCCATGGAGACTGGGGGGTTGTTTGGGGGAGCGGATTATCTCCGCTGATTTCCTCAAGCTCATCCAGACCGTGCGTCTCCAGCAGGAACTGCCAGCCTCCGCAGAGGGGCCGGGGAGAACTGAATCCACCCCCAGGCAACAGCAGACGGCACGGGGCCCTGATGCCCAGGGTCTAGGAATGTGGGACCTGAATCTCTGGGGTAAATCAGCACAGTGCCAGTGGCGTGCCGCTGACCGACCAAGTGGGGCTCTGCAGGGCCGTTCATCAGGCCCCTTAGAGGCACTGAGTCTCACAACCTATCTCCCCTGCACCCCAGGGTGGGGGAACTCAGAGTCCCTTACTTCTGATCCAAAATAAAGCTGAGGGGGTGGGGAAGCCCTCAAACACCACAGGGGTGCCACAGAAACCTTCCCAGGGAAAGGACTTGTGGAGATGTTTATTCACCAGTGTCGCTTTCAGCCCCAGAGATCTTCACCCCTAAAGGTCTGATTCGAACTCACCGACCAGCCCATGCCCCCTACGGAAATCAGATCAGAATACGAATGTGACGCAGGGCCTGTCTGCATGGGAGGGCATGAATCCCCCCCTGGCGGCCTGGACCAAGCGGGTCACGAGGGGCAGCTAGCAGAGCTCACGGCATGATCCAGGCAGGGAGCGCCTTGTGGGGGCAAAGTGTGGACGCCCCAGCTGGGAGGTAACCAGGTTCCCCTCCGGGGTTAAGACAAGACAGAAGAGACAGCACTTGGTGAGGTGGTAGCAGAGACCCGGAGGTGACGCATGATGGCCGCTACTTCCTCGCGCCTCTGACTCCTGCCTGAGTCAGAAACGCTGCACCGGGCTCCCAGCTGCCCACCCGCCTCCCCATCGCCTGCTTTCACTGGCCCCAGGCAGCTGGTCCGTATTCCCACTCCCCGCCCTGGCCTAGGATCCTCCCTCCCTGCTTTTTGCTGATCCCCTTTTCACTCGCTCTGGGGTTCGGGGCCTGCTCCTTCCTCCACAGCCTGGGGGGGACCCCGAGGCCACTCACTCCTGCTCGGGGTTCAGCGCCAGCTGCCTCTCCCACTCAGCTTCGATCACCCGGTACAGCTCCATGGTGGCTTTGGCATCTTCCACAGAGGAGTGGCCGTTTTTGCCGACCTGCGGGGAGCAAGGGGAGAGAGAGACGATTCATGAGTGTAGTTAGAATCGGGGCGTTAGCCAGAGTGACTGTCCGACAGCTCTGATCCTCACTTACTGCTTCTCCAGTGATCAGACTGCCCAGAACAGCAGGCGGCTTGTGGCCCTGGGCATTATTAATGCCGACTTCATTAGCCCAATTGCACCGATGGGGAAATTGTGTCCCAGACACGGGACGTGACCTGCTCAAGGTCACCCAGTGACAGAGCTGGGACTAGAACTCATGGGCCTCAGTCCTGTGTGCTATCCACTAGGCCACACAGCAAGCAACGCCTGGGAGAGGAAATGCCTCAGCTCTCTCTCTAGTGACACCCCTTGGCCAGCCAGGGGACAGCACTTTATTTTTCCATGCAGGGACTGCGTCTCCCTTGTCTTCTGGAGGGCGCATCTCCTTAAAGCAGCAGCTCAGCTCTAGAGCGACACCCTGTGGCTGATGCTGACAACCAGGAGGGGCTTTCAGGATAGAGAAGTGGCCAGATACAGCACAGACAGCAAGGAGGAGAGAAGCTGTGGGCCTGGGCCCAGGTTTCTAGGACTGCCTGCATGGCCCAGGGCATTGCTAAGCACAGGGAGGCTGGGGCCTGGGGGCCTGTCCCAGAGGCAGAGGATACCTGGATGTCTTTGTGCAGTAGCTGCTTGGTGAGGCGTTTCAGCGAGGCTGACTCGTTCTCCGGGAAGCCAGCCTTGCGGTTCAGCAGGGGGATTTTGGACGTGTCCCTGGTCACCGATTTTGGGTGGAAATACTTCAGCGCCTTGAAGTCGTTGTGGATGGCGTGGCCGACCACGATTTTCCCCGCTAGGAGCTTCAGGATCTGAGAGAGAACCAGGGCAGCTCAGGGGCTGGGAACGCCGGAAACCGGCGCTCAGGCAACAAGGCACGTGCGTGGCTGTCTGATCGGGGTCTACGCTGGCTCTGAGGGGAAGGTGCCCCCTACTGAGTCCCCCATGCTGCTCCCTGCAGCACAGAACCCCCAGCCCCATGCCAGTGCTTTGGGATCAGCACTGACTGCCAGGGGACAGTGCCTTCTACTGAGAAACCCACACCACTCCCTAGCACTGGGGTCAGCCCTGGCTCAGAGGGGAGAGGGCCCCCTTCTGAGTCACCCGCACTGCTCCCGAACCACCCGAAGATCACCTCTGGTCTCTGGTTCCAGCAGCGACCCACCCTGAACCAGCTTTGTCTGGAAGCTCTGCTTGTCTGTTTATTTCACACCAGCATGGCCAGAACCCTGGCTCCTGTTTCAGAGCTTGGAGCTTCGCTAGTAACGCCGTTCTTAGTGGCTGCTCTCTGGACCGTCACCCAAGGCGCCGAAAAGCCAGCAAGAGTCAGACGCCCGGAACTGACGCTGGGAAAACCCATCACCCACCACCAGATCAGACATGAAGAGAAGGATCTGGGGCAACAAAAAATAAAGGCACCAGCACGTTTGATTACAGAGAGGGTTGGAGCGCCCTCTAGTGGGCTTTTGACAAAACAGGTTATTGGCAGAGTCAGTCCAGATCAGTGGTTGGGGGCAGGCAGGGGGCGTTTAAGCAGAGGACTCAGCATGGCCCCTTTGGGGCTGGCTAGTGTGGAGGTGCTGACTGCCTGGGGATAGTCAGTGCGCGCTCAGCATGGGTTCAAACCTCTAGTGTAGCCGCAAAGTGCCTGTTCCTCAGAGATGCCGATGATCCATAACCTCCCCAGCCCTTTGGCTCGCTCATTACGGTAATGCCTAGAGGTCGCAGCAGAGATCCGGGCTTATGGCCCTGAGGAAAGGATGGGGCAAGCCTCATGCCAGCCCTGGAGAAGCAAAGGGCCCCCAAGAACCAGCAGGGCAGGGACTTAAGGCCTCTGAAGGGCAGCTCCCAGAGGCACCCGAAACCTTTACCCCAAGCTGACTCCGAAGAGAAAGCGCCTCCTCCAGAGTTAAGCACATTGTGGTGCTCCCGGCCATGGCTTTGGCTGAGGAGAGCGCCCCCTACTGAATCCCTTCACCTGGGTGCTTACCTCTTTCTGGGCCGTTTTGAAAGGGGTGGCGTTCTTCATGTGATGTTTTTTGATGCCGCTCCATCGGGTCCGGTAGTCGGTGATGGGGTCGACGGGCCGGACGTACTTGTCATACACCACGTCGCCGTGGTAACTCACGATGCTGCACCTGGCCAGGTCGCTGATCCGGCCGCCGGGGCCCGTGCCCACCATCTCGCAATCGATGGCCACCACTTTGCTGGGCTTGCCCAGCTGGGAAACAGGGGGCAGACCGCTGTCATACTCGCTCAGCAGGCTGGCTTTCGGCACGCCCGCAAGGGGCTGGGCGCTGTGGTTCCCAGCTGATCTGCCTGTCACCTTCCTCACTCCTGATGGAAAACAAGGCAGAGGGGAGCCAGAGTCCGTGGTGCCGGGCTGCGCAAGGCGACAACGGTTATTGGCCTTGGGGAAGGTTTTTGGCTGATGGGAAAGCCCATCTGTCTGGAAAGAGTTCTGATCCTCAGCAAGCCACTTCTTCTTGGTCCTCTCCCAGGACCTGGAGTCCTGATGGGAGACCTGGCCTTTCGGGGGACGATGCTGGGGCAGCGGCAGCTGCTTCTGCTTCAGAAAACCCCTCCTCTCCAGGAAACGGCGCCGCTTCACAAAGCGCTGGTGTTTCTGATTGCTGTCCGTTCCCCTCTTGGGAACCTGCTGGAGGCCCAAGTCCAGGTTTATGATCAAATCCGACATGGTGGGTTCTGGAGGAAGGCAGCAAACATGAGAAAGAGGGAAGACGGGGCCCCGGTCTCTTTCAGCCCTCAAGCAGCCAGCCCCATACACACTGCTCGACTGAGGCTCACGCCCTCACCTTTCTGGAAACAGAAAATCAAGAACGTTTCCACTTCCCATCGGAAGAATTCACATTCACAGAGGGATCTCAAAGTGCACGAGAAACTCTCTCTGTATTAGAATCACTCCACGTCGCGGTGAATTGCCCCCACCTGGGTGTGTGCTGCACCACAGATTAGGCCAGGAAGTAAAGAAAACTCCTGCAGCCAGCTGAAAGCGCAGGAAGAACTGAGATTTGGGGTTTTGGCCAGGCCATCAGGATTAACACACTTACATTGGTAGGAATGATCAAGGTCCCCATTTTATGTCTCATCTGAAAATCGATGCTGGCAGTAGAAAATTACATGGGCCCCGGGACTTTTCCCCAGAGGGAAAACACCTAGTAAATATCCAACCACAGTAGGTTTTACATTACAGTGTGAAACTGACCCAGCCCTGCTCAGCCTGTGATCTGACGAGATCAGTTTGTGGCACTACGGCTGCAGATTCAGCCACCATGAGAAATTTGGATGAGTGACATCTGACAGCTCGTCAGACAGTTTATCAACCAACCAATAATGAAAGATTCATCTCTGGGGTTTGGTTCAGTTCCTTATCCCTGCGCGTGGAAAATACCCAAACAAAATGTAGGTTTAGGAAACATACATGGGGCGGGTAAAAGACCAAAACGCCAACGTGTGTAGAATGACATACAGCATTGCTATCACTCCTTCAACATAACCCATTTTAATCTGGATTGAAACCTTCCGGTGAAGTGCCGGAGATGCAACAAACCAGCTTTGTGCTGGTACCTGGGAAATGGAAAGTGAAAGAGCCCAAATGGTGAAAGGTAACTGAGATTTTAAAAATCCATTCAGCGTTCACAGTCCCAGGTGTAGCACAGTGAAGAGGGCTAGAAATGGTTGTTTTTGTCCGGGCAGCAGCCCATTAAAGGTAAAAGATATATGGTGGGGGTCCAGGGGCACTGCCAATGCTCCTATCTCCATGGAAGCTGAGAAGAGTTTAGTGACAAACTCCCCCAGTCCCAGCCCTCTCTGACTCCATGATTCCCCTGTCACAACCCTCCCACCCAATGACCCGCAAGTGCTTCATTACTGCATCCTGCTCCACTCAAAACTCCCTGCTACTGCCTAGTCTAGACTCTGTCCGGGTCATGGACTCAACCCCATGCTTGAGTTATGAATAAGTGACAGCACCCACATCTGCCCCGTGTCTGTTCTCTCACCCTCTCCCGGGAGAAATGCAGGTGCAGTGAAGTGTCTCGTTCTTTGTGGTTTTATTTTAAAATGATACATTGTGCTGACCCCCTTTTCTTGCTCATCTCCTGCCCCCATGAACCCATAATCTCTTCAGTGAGCTTCTCCCTGAAGAGATCACCCATCCCCCTCCTTCACCAGCACCCAGTGACCTCCTCTTTCACCATCTACTTCAACAATACCCCTTCCCTCCTGACCCCCTTCTCTGCCCTTCCTCACTGACCACCTCTTACCAGCTCCAACAGCACTGCTGCTCCCCCACCCCTACCATCGATCAACCCTTTCAGTGATTAATCTTCCCCATCCCCACCCAGCACTCCCCCATCTCCTCCTCTCAATAGCCCCTCCCTACCTCCACTGGTCCCATCCCCTTAATGACTTCTTCCTTCACTGACCCTCTTCTGTGCCAGACCTTCCTCCTCCACTTATCCCCATTCATCCCCCCACTGATCCGACCCCAACATCCCCCTCTCCTACTGATCCCCCCACCTCTCCCTCACCGATTTCCCCTCCATCCCTCTCACTGATACCCACCATCCT
>ML677399.1:800588-889977 GCA_007922305.1 Dermatemys mawii | reverse complement strand
CTGAAGTCTGTGGAAGCTGCATTGAGAAGCAGGCCACCTCTCTAGGTGCTGCAACATGGATTTCAGCGGCTAACTCCGCACCCAAGCAGGAGAGCCTGGGCCTTTCCCCTGACAAGTTCCTTGCTGAGTCTGCACCTTTATCTTTTCCTCAGGTGGTGAAGAAACTGAGCAAGATCACTGGGTGTGACCAGGTGGTAGATATTGGCTCTGGTCAGGTAGGTCGCTAGGAGCCTGTAGTTCCGTGGTTTGCATTATACTTGGTGGAGGGGTGAGATGCATTGTCTCCTGCTGTATAGGATGGGTAACAGGCTGGCTCCCGGTGTTCCCTTCACCTTTATGTCACCCATTTGGAGTCCCACCCTGGCCTGCGGGTGACCCTAAGACCTTGCCAGCTGATGGTGCGTGTGGCAGTGGGGAGCAGCTCACTTCCCAGGAGACCATATCCCAACACTCACCAGCACGATCGGTGCCAGCTGCCTCCCTCGCGGGCAGCCTTAGCGGAGAGGCCAAGACCTGAATGGATTATGGAGACCGAACTCACCTAGGCGCTGTCTCTCTGCTCTGGGCAGCTTCTTATCAGTTGCACGTCCTGCTTCGCACGCTCAGTGCTTTGGTGATGGAGCCCTGCAGCTCTGACACCTCTGGTGTGTCACCACCACTGTGTCTTTTATTGTGCGATCTCAGCCCTCACAGTCCCACCCAGTTATTCCATTTGCGGTGACAGACAGTCACCGTCCCTTGGCCAGAGAGAAGAGTGCGCTCCACCCAGAGATCTCCCTTTACCCTGGCTTTGCCGGCCGGCCTTTCTTTTTCTCTCTCCTTTGCACTTCCGTCTTGGGCTCCTTTTTTACTCTTGCAGTTCATGGCCTCACTATCTCCTTAGCTCTCCCCAGCTCAGGCTGATCTAGACGTTAGCCATTCCCTCCCTCAATCAGGCCCTTTGCCGGGGGGCAGGAGGGGAACAAATTGGATTTACAGTGACCAGAGTGCTGATTCAGCTGCTGGTTCTCAGTACTCTGGTGCTGGCCTCCAACCCAAGCCCTCAAAAATCATGACTTACCCCAGTGGGGGGAAATGTGTCCTCTCTCCCTCCCTAACAACCTTGATTCTTCCAGTGCAGCGGGAGATGGAAGGGAGGCTTCAGAAACCCCACAAAGTAGCAGCAGTGTTGACGGTTGGCATGTGTTCCCCTTTAAGGGCCACCTCTCTCGCTTTCTGGCCTTCGGTCTGGGTTTGTCTGTCACGGCGATCGAGGGAGACGGACGCCTGGTTGACATGGCGATTAAGTTTGACCGAGAACTGGTGTGGGCACTGGAGAAGGAGCAAGCACGACGAGCCAAGGTAAACGGTGCAGCAGTGAAGGCGGGGGGACAGAAGAGGGGCCCCAAGGCTCCGTGGGCTCTTCACACCAAGCAATAACTAAATTCTTATGGGGTCGGAAGGACGTCCTAGTGGGTAGGGCCCTGGCTTAGGGCTCCAGTCTTGGGTTGTGTTTCTGTCTCTTTGAGCAACACTTAATCTACCCTGTGCCTCAGTTCCCCATTGGTGAAATGGGACTCCCAGGTGTCCATCTCTGACTGTGAGGTGCTCAGATAACCCGGTGCTGGAGAGATATAGCCTCCTGACCCTTCCCGCCCTGAGGAAATCCAGGGATGACCTGGTCAAGGAGAGGCTGTTAATATTTTCACCCTGAAGACTGTCCAGGGAAGAAGCTAGGCTCCAGCTGCGGGAGTAGGGTCTAATAGCTATGGTGTGGGACTGGATGTCGGAGATCGAGGTTTTCATCCTGACTCCGCTGGGTGGCTTTTTGTTAACAGCTCATTGGGTGTGAGCTGCCCCCGATCATGGTGGCCAGGGTATCCTGAGCTCTGAATATAACCTGTCTGTAAGGAGTTAACCCTTTACTGCCAGAGGCAAAGGAACATCCCTTTATTTCATGGTGGTCCTCTTGGAGGCAGGACCCCAGCCTAGCCGGACCCTTAGTCTGATCAGCTACTGCGGTGTTGAGCGACTGGCTGTGACTCTTTGTTTCTCCCTTCCAGCAGGATCCGTGGGCGATCTCCCTCCATGGGCCGAGCCACGTGGCGGGGTGGGTCGACCCCCAAGCACCATGGCGAGAATTCCTCCTTCCGCCGCAGCGAGGAAAAGACACCGCTCATTCTCCCAGGGCAGAAAGCAGCCCGGCCCTGGAGTCACCAGGGCCACGAAAGAACCTTCCCCCCTCAGCACCTTGTGTGGATGGCAGAGATGCGGCAGCGACGGGCAAGGCTAGAGAGAAGGGGCCAGGAGCACGGGGCTGTCCAGCTGCTGCAAGGGAGGAGCACGGGGGATCCTCAGATCCCTTCAGAAGCGGAGGCCGTGGCTGCATTCCCCACGGGCCTCCCCCTCTGTCTCGCCCGAGCTGCCCAAGGGCAGTAAATCCCCTGGGGCCGCTGGCGGAGGGCAGGCTGCTCCTGACCGGCCTGCACGCGTGCGGGGACCTCAGCGTGGCCCTGCTCAGACACTTCGCCCGCTGCCCCCACGTGGTGGCCATGACCTCGGTGGCCTGCTGCTACATGAAGCTCACTACCCAGGAGGAGCCCACACCCCCTGGCCTGGCAGCAGCGCCTCCTCCTTCCACCAGCCGGCCCGAGTACGGCTACCCCCTGAGCGCCTGGGTGGCCGGCCTGCCGGGCCATGCCCTTTCCTACAAGGCGCGGGAAGCAGCCTGCCACGCCGTGGAGGACTACACGCTGCGGCTGAGGGGCGAGAGCCCCGTCCTGCGGACTCACTGCTACCGCGCCACGCTGGAGACGCTGATCCGGGCGGCCGACCCGGCAAAGAGACGCCTCGGGGTGCAGACCATCAACAAGGCCCACCAGCTAGCTTTCGAGGAGTGAGTCAGCCGACGCGGCGCATCTTAGCAAAGCCTGGCCTCGCTAGCCAGCCACCGGCCAGGCAGCGGAGACGGGCCTCACCCCATCTCAACAACCCTAGCAGCCGGGGAGACTGGAGATGGAGCTCCGGCTCTGGCTCCTTATTGGAGATGGGAGGACTGATCCTGCCCAGGGAGCTGTCTGGATCCAGAACCTCCTTGAAAGCGTCCCTGGGTTCCTAGCCCCTGGCTCTTAGCGCCCACTGATTGCTATTTAAACAACTTCGTGGCACGATTCTCCACTTTTCACAGATGGGGAAACTGAGGCACAGGGCCATGAAGTCATTGATCCCCCCATCTGCCTGGCTTACCTGAGGGTAACTCAGGGTTAATGGGCTCTGGGCACATGCCCAGTCTGCTATCCATGCTGCCTCTGACATCTAATGCCCAAAGATGTATCTACATGAGTGGTATATAACTCCTGGGTTCTGTTACCTGCTTAAGGATGGGAATGGGGGTTGGTGGCTAGAGCTAGGGGCAGGGTGGCAAGTGGCCAGGGGGTGGGGTTGGGCTGGGGCCCTGCCAGGCTTCCATCAGCTCTGTCTGAGCTGTCCTGGGGTGCGCAGCAGGGACCAGAGCTGATGGGGCCCTGCTGCTTCGCCTTGGCAGGTACGCCCGGCTGGGCCTGCAGCGCGTGGGGCTGGATCCCGCCACCCCTCTGGATCAGGCCTGCGTTGCCGCCATGCTGGCCCAGCAACAGAACGTGGTGGCCTTCTTCAGCCTGGCCCTGCTGCTGGCGCCGCTGGTGGAGACCCTCATCCTGCTGGATAGGATGATCTACCTGCAGGAGCAAGGTGAGTGCCTTGGACCTACCCAGCCCCCTCCCTGGCCGGGGATCCAGGGCAGACACGGGCGGGACGGGGTGGGAGAGGGAAGGCTAGGGCCATTTGCATTTTGGCTACAAGGAGCAGCTCAGGGCACTGCCAGCGTGAGGGGATTTAAACCCTCCTCTGCATGGCCCCTCTGTACAGCCCCCACCTGTAAGAACTCACAACAAATCCAGGGCCTGCCCTCCTGTGACCTCCTCTGTGTCCCTCCCACTCTTCCCCTGCAGGCTTCCAATGCCAACTGATTCCCCTGTTTAACCCCAGCTTCTCGCCCCGGAACCTAGTGCTGGTGGCGGCCAAGGCTGGACTGGACTCTGCGTTAGCCGCGCTGGCAGGGGAAGACGGACTCCCGCCAGCTTCCAGCGCCGCCCGGGACTCGCCTGCTGCGGCCCCGCAGCCGCCTCTGGGGAGGAACGTGGCAGCCGTTTAACAGCGGAGGGGAACGGAGACGGCACTCGTCGTAAGAAGAGGTGGGCGCTGGGGGAGTCCGGGGCTGCCCGCGACAGGCTACAGAAGCCTCTGAAAGTTCTGCAGCAGTTGCGCTTGGAAACGATGTAGCCAACCGGGGACCCGTCTTTCCCCGTCAGCCCCACTCCAGGGCAGGGAGGTTTCTCGGGCTGGAAGAGTCCGGGGAGGAGCCGGCCCCGGAGGAAGCCCAGCAGGGCCGCGCTGCAGCAGCGAGTCAGGGACAACAAGCACCGGCTGCTGCTCCAGGGGCTGACTGGCTGGTTGCCCGGTTTCTGCCCCCCCCGCCTCCGTTGCATCTCTCTCCCCCCACCCTTCAGCTGATCCTCTCACCCAAAATAAACACACTCCCCCCCAAAAGAGCCGTGGGACGTACCACCAGGTTTGCACTGTCCGTCACTGCTCCCCACCTCGTCTACATGGGGACAGGCTGGGCAGGTCTGTGCAGAGCACAAGGGGAACGTGGGGCCCTGCACGTGGCTGGGTGCTGCCATGACAAGCAGCGTTAATCCCAATGGGGACAGTTTATGGCTCCCCTTACATCCCAGCTTCTGAGGTGCTCACCCCCTGGTACTTATCACACTGCCCCACTCCCACACGACGGAAGGAATGATCATTCTCCCCCCTTGTACAGAATGGAACAAGGGTTAAGTGACTGTCCTAAGGTCACCCGTGCAGCCTGTAGCAGAGCTGGGATCTGATCCCAAACTGGCACCCCAGACACCAGGCCTCCTTCCTCTGCACCCAGAGGCTGAGCTAGAGTTACAGCCTAAGGTGGGAGACAACTGGGGCTAACCAGCCCTCCCCGTTATTTACAGTCACTTGCCAGATGGGAAATTACTACTTGGGGTGTGATTCAACTCTCTCAGCCTGTGCGGCTTGACTGTTTGCTCCAGCCCTTTCCGTTCATCCCCTGCCAACTAACCCCCACTCCAAAACAAAACAAAGCAAAAAAAAAAAACCCCGCAGGAAACTACCATGCCACCAGCTCCCCAGGGGTGTCGGACCCCTTTCCCCAAGCCCACAGCTGTTCAGACTGGCTGCTCTGACCGTGTTTGTACAGCACCGAGCACAGCAGGGCCCCGCTCGGGCTCTGCCAACTGGATTCATAAGCCTGACTCAGTTCCACTGGGGTCTCTGCCCAGCCAGTGGCAGCGAGAGGCCACGTTCGCGGCCACAGGAGGGATGCGGGCCCTGTGGCTCGGAAAGGAAGACGGCCGAGGCTGGCATACAAAAGGGGGCAGGATGTGTTTATTGCCGGCTGGCTGGCGGGAGGGGCAGGCCCCCATTGCAAGGGGCCCGCAGCTACAGCTATCGCCCGGCTGTCCAGATGTACAAAGACACCTGGGGACTCTGGGCGAGCGGGCCGCCCACCAGCCACGAGGCATTAGCACCAGGGTGGCCGGCAGAGGGGCTAATACCAATAGGACTTCCTGGCCCGGCGCGTCTCCACGATGCCCTGCAGCTCCATGATTTCTTCTTCGAATAGTTTCAGGGACGGCCGGTAGGTCCTGTCCAGTGCATCGTCCACCGAGGTGTCCTTGGGCCCATCTGCACGGGGGTGATGGGGGAAAGAGAGGATGCTACAACCTCGAACTCAGCACCGTCTCCAGGAGGCTGCGGAAAACAGCACCTCTTCCTCCTCAGATCTAAACGGCGGAGGCAGCTGTGGGGCAGAACAGGGTTTGCTCCCAAGGGGCCAGCCCAGCAGTGGGGGAGGGAGCTTGAACGCAGCCTCCTTAGACCTGTGGGGCCAGCCCAGCTCTGGGGGTAGCCGAATTCTAGTCCGGCTCACGTCTCAAGGCAACTGGACTGAGCCACATCGTGCCCAGGGCATGAAAGAATGCAGATCCCAGAAGGGCTTGCTACCATTGTGATCGGGTCCATGCTGGTGTCAGCGATGACACCACATGCTGGGCAGGGGAGAATCAGGCCCGTCTCTGGGGACCTGGGGTTTATACAGTCACTTGCCAGATGGGAAACACATCAGTGGAAACAGGGCTAAAGAGACAAGTGTGACAAAACCCACGCCTGGCTTCCCCGAGTCTGGGTGATGCCAAGGTTCTTCCGACCTGGGCTTCTCCCCCCAGCCATCAGCTGTAAACGCAGTCAGTACTCCAGCTGTGAGGCGACTGACAGTACAAATAACTCAAGGAAACACTATTCCCACCCTGGCCCCACTGCTAAACCCCTGGGCCTGAGTCTCAGCACCGCACCCGCAGGAAAGTACCGTGGCACTGGGAAGCAGGTTGCAAGTTAGAGCAGCTTTGTGGCTGCTCTCACTTACACCAACGTCTGTGCAGATCCAGAACACAGAGCACAAAGGAGGCTTAGAGCCAGGCACGGAGCCGGAGCAACTGAGAATCAAGCCCCCAGTGTGCCACATGCCACAGACACTGTCCCGTTTCAGCCCTGTGGACGGGGAACCTTTCCACAGTTCCCAGCAGAAAGCTGGCATACAAAAGGGGGCAGGATGTCAGATTGCCCGGGGCCGGGAGGGAGAAGCCCCCCGCAAAGCCGCTCACCTTCCCACTGCTCTGGGATGATGCCGTCCCGGCGCTGGTGCACAGGTTTAGGGATGATCCTGCCCGTTCGCAGAGACACCCTCACTCGTTCCCCCTCTTCGGTGTAGCGCCACTCCACCTCGGTGGGCTTCCTAGGGCCAAAGAGCAGGGGCCGTGGGATGAGACGAGACCCCCGGGGGGTTTGCTGGGGCCAGCATGGATTCCCTGGGGCACAGCGCCCCCTAATTCCTGGGGCACAGCGCCCCCTCGCCCCAAATGGGGGTCAATTCTGCGTTACCTATTGATTCCTTACCACTTCCCGCCCGACTCGGTTTCCCCATTACTCTTTGCCTCACAGGAGCACCTAGCAGCCCGAGTCATTGACTGGGATCCCCTGGTGCCAAGTGCTGTACAGACCAGAACAAAGACAGGCCCTACCCCACAGAGTTTGGACTCGAACCTTGAATGTCTCCCATCCAAGTACTGGCCAGGCCTAGTGCTGCTTAGCTAGACAGATCTGGTAGGTTCATGGTGCAGTAACTGCCTTAGTTGAAGGCTTAACACAGTGCCAGCCTCCCATGGCCAGCTGGAGGGAGCCATGGGCCCGACCCCCAGAGCGGGATTACCTGTCCGTAGGGTCAACCAGGGCAATCTGTCGGAGCAGCAAGGGCGCCTCGTTGGCAACATACATCCCCGGGTAATTGGCGGTTTTCCCGATGTAGTGGTAATGCTGGAAACGGAGAGCTCGGTTTCAAACCACTGCCTCTTCCTCACCCACTGGCCTCGCCCTGGGGTCCCTCGAGCCAGGAGACTCTCCTGGCCAGGGCAGTGGCTGAACCAGGTTGTAGCTTTTTACAATCTGACACGTCACTAGCACCAGTGACTGGGGGGGAGTGGTGGGGGGAAATACCACCACTGTTGTGGGGTTTATAATACCACATTACAAGCTGTTTAAACCTCACAGCCCACCCACATAGTGTAGGTTATCCCTATCTTACAGGGGGAATCTAAGGCACAAGAGAGAGGAGTGACTTGACCCAGGGCTTGGAATAGGCTCACTGCACAGTCCCTCTCAGGGTTCTTGGGGCACCATGCACCAGAGACTCAGAACTACCTGAGCAGCAATGGGGATAGACCTCAGATCCTCCTGTGCTGAGAGGAAAGGAGAATCCCCATTGGCAATATGGGACATATGACACACGACAGAGCAGTTCTGATTCCACCTGGCCAACACATGGAAGATGAGGCTTCCCCCCATTCTCCCCTTACCGTATTCAAACCTGCCACAAAGACCCAGTTGCGAGCTCGTATGACCTGGTTCACCACTCCTTGCTTCCCGGCATCCTTCCCAATTAATATCTCCACCTGAAACCCAACAAGTCCCTGTTAGAACTCCAGCCAGGAGCCCCAGGCCTGGGGCCCAGAAACTCAGAGACGTCCTGTGCTAGGCGATCCCCAAGGGGGACAGGTCATGACCGGGCTCACCGTGTCCCCGCGGAACACCTTCCAGTCCTCCTTGCTGATGGGCTCCACAAACACCTTCTTGCGTCTCTGCCCGGGGGGGTGGTTGGCCTTGGCCGCGGCCGTCCAGGGCCGGTAGACGCCGTGGCGATAGTCCCGGGGCAGTTTCATCCGAGCCGCCATGGCCAGCAAGACGGTCAGGCGCATGGTCCCGCTCCCTGGTCACCAGACCCGGCCAGGCCTAAAAATCACAAAGCAAGTCACAGAACCCAGGTGTCCTATCTCCCAGTCTCTTCCCTCTCCCCACAATTTCCAAACCCACAAAGCCCCACTCCCCTCCGCTCCCAGAGCCAGAGAAGGAAACCAGGCGTCTTGGCTGGTCTATGCAGCTGTGCACCCCAGCAATAGACCGGGACGGGGGGAGATTTTAAGGGAGGCACCAGCAGGGAACTAGCTTTACCCAGGGGCTTTCAGGTCCCCATTCACAGTAGCCCTGCTTCGTGCAGCACCAAACCCCTCCCCACAGCACCCTACTGCATCCCCGCCCCTACTCCCCTGGACTCTGCCCCACGACCCTGCACGCAAGCCAAGCAACCCAGCCCTTGGGAGGACCTGGGGGGAGCCCCCCAGGAATCCGGGGGAGCCACACCCCCTTCTCACCTTGCTCTTCTGCTGCTGCCCCCAGACTCTTCCAGCTGCAGTTTGCACTTACACTATATGCACGTGAGCCTTCAGAGCACAAGGCGCACTGCACCCTGGGACTAGTAGTCCTGCGGGGGGAGCCCAACCGCAATGCATCCTGGGATTGGGCGGCCATGATGGTTCTGCAGCATTGCATTCTGGGATTTGTAGTCCTATCCCTTGGCCTTGTTGCATTTCTGGGTGTTACAGTCCCGGCTTCCGTGCCCTGTCCGGTTGCATTGCATTCTGGGCTGTGGGGCGCCCTCTCCTCCCCCACATCGATCCCCGTTGCATTGCATTCTGGGTTTTGCAGTTCCACACCCCTTGTCCTATTGCATTGCATTCTGGGTATTGCAGCATCCTCTTCCCTCCCCCATCTGTCCTGGTGTATTGCATTCTGGGTGTTACAGCTCCTCCTCCCCACCTTATCCTGTTGCATTGAATTCTGGGTATTGCAACTCCCTCCCCCCCCCCGTCTTTGTCCTGTTCCCTTGCATTCTGGGTGTGGAAGTACCATCCACTCTGCTGCATTGCAGTGTTCTGTGGGATTGGTAGTCCTATTTTGGTGCCTTTGCCAAAGTCTTTCAGAAAAGGCTTTGCTGGGTGCTCATCTCCCTGCATCAGATGCAAGCAAGCCCCAGAACTGATTGCACATGCTCAGAAGAGGTGCCAGGGGCTTGCTGGGAAGTGTAGTTTGCTGGAGGCGCTTGGCAATATTCCCAGTCGGCTCCATTTTCTATTCAAGTGCCTGCTCCTTAGATGCTGCAGCCTAGGGCAGCTCTGCTGGCCCTGGGCTTTGCACGGCCCACTGGGCTGAGACCTCGCCTCTGCACAAGGACGGGCTTGCAGCTCAGGCCAAGTTCTCTTAAGCAGAGCGGTGGCACGTTTTAACCCACTTCCAAGCCCTCCAGCTCCCTCGACCTGCTGTAGCTCAAACTCTGGGCCGCGGAGCGAGGCATGCAGGCCTGAGCCTGGTTATTTCTTAGCAGCATCACTATGCTTGGGGCTTTCTCCAAACAGAGAAGGCGGCCCAGGCCCACATCCCCATGCAGTGTAGAAGCGAAGCACATGCAGCTGACAGGCACCGTGCCCCAGGGAACGAGGGCAGGAAAGTGCGTGTGGGAGAGTGTTTTCCTTGTCGTATGATGTATTATTTGCACTGCGGTAGCAGCCAGCAGCCCCTGAGATCGCGGAGCCGTTGGCTGCGCCGACACCACCAGCCAAGGTGGCGAGGTTTAGAGAGCGATTAAAGGACTTGCCCACCGCTGCTGAACCCCGCCCTCCTGGCCGTAAATCCCCCCTGCAGCCAGCTTTTCACCTCACTCTCAAAGCAGCTCGCGGAAGAGGAAAGAGTCACGCTCCCCCTTTACGATGGGGAAACCGAGGCACAGAGCGAGGAAGCAATTTGCCCAAGAGGACAGAGTGAATCGAGGGGTGTTGATAGGTCACGGTCGTGGGCAGGCATAGCCCACGGGGCGGGGTGCTAATCTGGGATTTCAAAGACTCCGATCAATCACACACGCCATGTGCGACCTTGAAGTCACTTAAGCCCAGATTTGCTAAAGGTAACTAAACCCCACCAACCTATTAGAATTCTTGGAAGGTGTTTATAAGCATATGGACAAGGGGGATCCAGTGGATATAGGTTCTTGGACTTTCAGAAATCCTTTGACAAGGGCCGCACCAAAAGCTCTTCAGCAATGGAAGCCGTCATGGGATAAGAGGGAAGATCTTCTCCTAGCTCAGTGACTGGTTAAAAGGTAGGAAACAAGGGCAGGAATAAATTATCAGTTTTCACAGTGGGGAAAGGTAAACAGAGCCCCTCCCCCCGGGATCTGTACTGGTACCAGTGTTGTTCAACATATACATAAATGAACTTGGAAAGAGAGTAAACAGAGAGGTGGCAAAGGTTGCAGACGATACAAAATTACTCAGGATAGTGAAATCCAAAGCAGACTGCAAAGAGCTACAAAGCGATCTCACAAAACTGGGTGACATAATGGCAGATGTAATTCCATGCTGATTTATCCAGCTCTCTTTTAAACCCTGTTATATTCCAAGTCTTCACAACCTCCTCAGGCAAGGAGTTCCACAGGTTGACTGTGCACTGTGTGAAGAACTTCCTTTTATTTGCATTAAACCTGCTGCCCATTAATTTCAATGGGTGACCCCTAGTTTTATACTATGGGAACAAGTAAATAACTTTTTCTTATTCACTTTCTCCACACCACTCATGATTTTATAGACCTCTATTATATCCCCCCACCACAGCAGGTGGAGAATTAAGAACTATGGCCCACTGAAAGTCAAAGCCTTGAAACTTCAAAACCACCACTAATAAATAACTGCCACTCTTATAATAATCAACATTTTTTATTGTCCTAGAGAATTGAAATCATCTACATTTTTCTGTTTTTTTTATTCTCTGTACTATTCCAAAGCTAAATCCAACAATAGTGTTCATCACAGCCTCAGACATAACCAAGGCAGGGTTGTTCGTCTTTTAATTTTCCTCCATATGTTACAAATCGGAATACGATTACATCACGTAGCGAGAAAGACGGGAGAGCGAGACAGAAACGGAGGAGACACCTGGGCTCAGGGACACGTAGAAACACGAGTTTAAAAATAAGCTAGACTACCAAGAACAAAAATAATTTGCTAAAGACTTTTCCAGCTACTCATCGTAGTTTTGTCTTTCAGAACTTTTTTAATATATATATTTGTTTTTGGTTAAAATGTCATCCTCTTTTTATTTTCCTTTTTAAAAAATATTTTGATAAATATTCCCCAGAAACCTTTTTGAATTTCCTTTCAGATCCGTAACCGCAGGCCACGCTGGGAAAAAACAAACAAAGCTTCCATGCACATTTCCACAATGGGTACTGAATGAATGCGTCTTGCATCCCCCTGGAGACCTGGACTCAGGTGGCCACTTGGACCACAAGTGAGATCTAGTTCCCATTATTTTATAGGCACATTCCCTGGAGGCAAACTGGTGGCCCCTGAGGCTAGCGCTCTGATTCTCAGTCACGCTCAGGTTGGCTATTCGGGGTCTTAATATAGGTGGAACTGGCTCTCTAGAATCCCACACCGGGGTGGGCAGTTGGTGTAAGTGGGCAGATCAGGGGTGTGACTAAAACATACCATGCACTGGCTAGTCTCTACTTCCCAGGGCCCCTGAAGGGACATGGGGAGCAGAGCATAGAGCAGCCCCAGGCTGGGCAGGGCTTCTGCTAGCTCATGGATCCCAGGAGGCCTGATTTTCCATTGCCCTGTGCCTTCTGCGGTAAGCTTTGGTATTGATTCACAGCCACTGGTGTAACAAAGCACACAAGGTGCTGGGCGAAGGCTAATTGGGCCTAGAGAGCATCAAGGAGCTCTAAAGCAGCTTGTCCTCCCCCCCACATCCCAAACATCCACTCTGCTCTGAGCACAGAAACAGAGCAACCAAGATCAAGCCAGAGTCTTTCTGAGGTTTCAGCCCTAGACTTGGTCCCTGGCTACCCCATTTAGGAGTCCGGCAGAGCTCCAGAGGCTGCTAAGATTGTCATGCTCTGAGATGTGCCCCCTGTCTGGTGAGGGCTGGAAGTGCCACAGAGGCAGCACACACACCCCAGATCCTTGTGGTGTGGACACCCCCCATTCCTGTCCCTCGCTTCCTCGGATGGTGGGTCTGGGAGCCCTGGAGGGGCAGTGCACACAGCTTCTAGCAAAGGGAGCACCCCAGAAATGGCATCATTGATGGGTTCCCCTTGGCCAATAGGAGCTGCTGGAATGTGGGGCTGTTGGAGAAAGGGGGTCTCCTTTAGGGAAGACATCTCACACAGATGTCTCTTAAAAAGCCTCTGCCCAGCCATGGCCCACTTCCTGCTGCTCCCAAGCAGAATGCTCAAAAGCACCTCCCAAAAAAGTCCTCCAAAATCAGAGCCCACACTGGAAAATCTTCTAGCTGTCTCTGCTAGTTCCTAGCGCTGAGCTCTGCAAACACCTAGTACCCAGCTCTCCACCAGCCTGCCTGCAGGACAATCCTTGACACCAGTGCAAAACAAGCGGGTGGCATCGGTAGCGTTTTGCACCTGTAAACGACTGCACAGGATGCTGGAGAACCAGGCCTATTAGACAGGCCAGGAACTGGGCTAGAGGCGATGCAGGGTCTGCTCCTGTTCCCCTTCATGTCAAACGGGGAAAAAAACCTGCAGCAGGAGCAAGGCCAACATCCAGAGCACAAGTAATCCAAGTCCACCCTGCTTTGGCCTGCGGGGAAGACATCCTGATCTGTGACCACGCAGGATTGATATGGAACCCCAGGCCCTGTGGCTGCATAGCCAGGCCAAGCCACTAGATTCAGAATGAAAACTACTTTCAACCCGCCTCTGGACAACAGTCAGGAGCAAAGTGCCAGGGAATCAGCGTTCTATAGCCTCCAAGGTTTTGCTATATTTGTCCTTCCCCGCGACAGTCACGAATACAGCTGGTTATGGGTGGAAGTGGCAGGTGGAAGGGACAGTACAGAGGGGAATTTTTTTTTCCTCTATTGCCTCAAAAATTAATGTTTTTGAATTTTTTCAGCTACAGAAATTTTCCCCATTTTTTAAAAAGAAATTTAGTCAACATTTAAATGTTTGTCAAAATGGCAGCAAAAGTTTCAAAATTCCAGCAAGAATTGTGTCAAAATTTCATTGTTGTAACAAAAATTGTATCACAATTTTAAAATTCCAGCAGGAATTTTGTCCAGCTTTGGTCACGAAAGTTTCAGAAATATCACATGGTGGCAGTCAGCTGTATCAAAGCCCTCATCTCGTTGTGCAAATCTTTGGGTGTTCCTTTGCTTCCCTTAAAAGACTGAACCAGACTGGCAAACCCAGGCGTCTGAGTTCTAGGAAGGTCGCTAACTGCACCCTGATGTCTAATGGGTGGGAGTTTTTTAGGGGGAAGCCCTGAAATTTTCAATTGAAAATTTCAAATCTGTCAAACAGCTCTATAGCTGTTTGAAATATAGGGAAAAGTGGTCAGCATTTTCCTCATTTTTTCCCCTCCTCCCCCATAAATTCTGGAGATCTTGTGCCCGTCAGCAGTGTAAGAAAGCACCCAGATAAACACAGCAACAGGAAGAAATCTGTCTGCTCATCTAGCCCAATTGGCCACAATACCACCGATCAGACCAAACTAGGACTAGCAGCGATCACAGGTCTCTGCTAATTCCAAACCACCACGTGGATGCTAGAAATGTCAAAACACTTTAGCAATTCAGTTAAAAATAATAAGAAAAAACCCCTACTGAAATAAAGTGAGAGAGGTCACTATAGCAAAGTGCACGCTTCATGGATTTCCGTGGGTTCACCCAATAGGAAGAAGGGGTAGTATGTGCAGCAAATTACGGGATTTCTGATCAGCTGAATAATTTAGAGATAAGGGTTTGTGAGCTGTTATTCAGATCTGCTTGTAGCTTCCCCTGAAATCTACAGAATTACACCAGGGAAAGAATGTCTGAACTCTTGGGGTCACAGGATGGAAACGGCTGATAAAACTCATCCATCTCCTTTATAGGCATATAGGACAATCCTCACCACCGCCTTCGAAACTTTGAAAATGAATTTCATGCTGGGAGAAAGGTACTGGAGGGACAGCGCTAGGTCTCTTGATTCATCATTCCACAGTGTTTTCCCAGAGGGAAGAGTGGCTCCTTCGGGCATTGGCTTCTCTGGCTGTCTCAGCAATTTAGGGGCAAATGGTGACGGTTTTCAGACACACCTGCCCACTGGTCCAAGAGCCGTCAATCATCACATGAAGGCCACAAAACGACGCAACCATCCTCCATTGCGCTGGATCCAAAATGGGGTCCCAGAGACAAAAAACTTCACAACCTACCACTGATCTCCTGTCTGGGTCTGGCTGAAAGTTTTTTCCATCAAAACTGGTTTTTGAGGGAAAATTGGGTTGGTGACTAAATGAAATGTTTTGTGAAAAATTTCTGTTTCGCCGCAGATCATTTTTTTGGCTGAAAAACCAAATGCCCCAAAACAGATATATGTTGATTTGGAAATGCCATCACAGTGCATCATGGGAATCTCCCAGGATGCACCATGGCCAGGGCTCCCAGGATCAACTGCTTCTTCTCTCCAAGAAGGGAGACTGGTGCATCATGGGAGATGTACTCTGACCCGGGAATCTGGCCTGAACTAAAACTCCCATGAGCCTCTACAACAGCATTTCCCAGTTGATTTTTTTCAGTTTTTGGCCGAAGTTTTTTTTGTATTGAAATTCCTGCCAAAAAAAATCTAAATTTTCCACCGGGGGAAAGGGGGGAAATTCAGCCAATTCTATCCCTGAGCTATCCAATCCCATCCTGCACCAGCTCAGCCAAACGACCTGCTGAGACACTGTGAACGATGACCTGGTAAGACGGAGGCGCACATGGCTAATCACATCCTCTAGTCAGCCTAGGACAGCAGCAAGGCTGGGATTTTATGATACCTTGAGAAAGTGGGCACCGAAAGCAAAGCATCACTCGCCACCGAGCTTGAAGGGAGACCATGCAAGGAACGAGATCTATATAAGACTGCCTGACAGACAGCGGCTGTGGAAAACATCAGCTGGGCAAAGTGGGACATTACGCCCCAGTCCTGTTTAAAGGGACTCGTGCCCATGAACAGAGCGGGAAGCAGAAGCCAATGGTGAATCCCATTCACGGAGCAGGGCAGGCACACTGAGGTCCAGGATCTCGGCGGTGCATCCTCACAAGAGCAAGATTCCCCAACCTGATTGGTGTCTCTCCCTCTGCTACTGTTCTTCTGGGATTCAGAACTGGAAACAGACCAATGGGCCACGAGTCACATTTCCACGAAGGCCCCCTGACATTGCTCTGGCCACACAAAGGGTCCTTCGTGCCCACTTTGAGGCCCTTTTAACACGGCTCTTGCAGCATCAAGGGGCCTTAGCATCAATGAGAATAAGGCCTGGTTCATTGAAATTTAAAAGAACATCAAGGAAACCCCACGAAAACAAAACGAAACCATCCAGCAATTCTTGAAAGAGAGAGACTCCAACTCTGCCCCTCCTCCCCGGCTTGCCGGAGATCCCCCGGCTTTAAACCCCCCCGACAGCACCACCGAAGAGAAAGCAATTCATAGGAAGTGATAGGAAACATTTTAAAAAGGCATGAAATCGCTTTTATTTCAAATCAACTGATCAGCGCCCCCTAGAAATCACTATTACAAGCATGCGCCCTGCTACGGGTGGGCGGGGGGGGAGAGACGGGATGGTTCGTGTGACTGGTTTCTTTTTATTTCTTTTTTCCCGAATTGCAGATGCGACGAGCCGAAGAGGAACGAAACTGTTTAGCACCCGGGGAGCCCAGCGGAAGAGGAACAGCCCAGACGTCAGCGCAGCTTGGGAAGGCCAGCCGGCTACAGACTGTGGGAGGGGAGAAGGAACAGGGAAGAACATTAAGGGGGCAGCAAACCGGATCGGGGCCTGATGGCGGAGGATAATGGGAGAGCTGTGCTCCCTGCAATCGGATCCCGCCTGGAGCTCTCCCATCCAATGAGGAACCAAGCTTGGCCCGGTGACCCCAGCAGAAGGGCTAAGGCCTTGTTCCGCTTCCCATCCTCCCCCAGTTTCGTACGTTCCCCTCCTCCCTGAAGTGGATGGGCAAAGTCCCGTTGATTTCCATGCAACCTGCATCAGACCCTTAGGGCCTGAGGCTGTGATGGGAACCAGACCCCTGGTCTCCCTCTCCCGTAGGGGTGACGTGCCAGACCCTGCCCCTCCTCCGGTCCCTACCTCTCCTTGTGATCTCTGATTTCCTCCGCGGCGGCTTTCTCCTTCCCCTCTGGCTTGGCCTCTCTCGCATCCGGGACTCCAGCGGGATCGCTGTTCTTCTCTTTCTCCCCTTCGGGGGGGCTGGGCTTCTGTTTCTCTCCCTCCTTGGGGGCTTCTTGGTTCTCTACCTTCTTCTCCCCTTCCTGGCCCTCCGCCTCTTTGGCGCGTTTAGGGGAGTCCTGCCAACGGGAAGGGGTCAGCCGAGACTGACGGGCCCCCTCTCCCCCGCCCGGGCGTTGAGAGCGGTCCTGAGCCGGCTAAGGCCCGGGTCCTTGCTTGCAGGCACCGATACCCCCCCACAGTGATGGTGTGTGTGTGTGGGAGGGTCTCTGATCTTTTCTCAGAGCCCAGCCCCAATCTCCCAACCCCCATCTTAGGGACTAGCCCTGTTCCCCAGTCTCAGGGACGGGCTCCGATCTTCATTCCCTGGGCTCTGAGTTCTGGACAGCACCGTCACCTTGCCCTGGTCTGTCTCGGATCTACCCGCTCCCTCCCTGGGCAGCTCACTGGGTCGCCCCCACTAGCTACCTCCAGGGCATCTTCCGCTTTCCTCTTGATCCCAGCCTTCTCGTTCTTCTCCTTGCTTTGCTCGTCGATCACCAGCTTCCCCTCTTCGTCACTGCTGCCCTCTGCGTTGCCTTTCTTCTCGCCATCGCCCTCCGGCTCCTGCCCAGCCTCGGCTTCCTCCGGGCAGCTCTTCTTCTGGGTCGGCTGCTGGAGAGAAACGGCGGTGGGGCGGGGGAAGGGAGGGAGGACAGACAGACAGACAGAAGAAGAGGGCAGGGGGACACAGTTATTGCAAGGTGGTAGGAAGACCGGTGCCCTGTCTCTGCCCCTCACTGCTCCCCAGTGCCAGCTGCTATTCAGAGTCAGGGATGGTTGTACACAGCCTATGTCTTCCCCACCCACCTCCCCGGCTCAAAAATTAACCATTTCTATTTCTGGCAAAGATCTTAACACATTCCCTTGGAGACGCCCAGACCGGTCAGCCACCAGTCGTAGATTTGGCCACGGCTTTCTTGTAGAACGAAGGAGACCAGACTGGAGTCGCTACGGGTGAAATTCTCCTCTGGGCGAAGGATGTACAGGCCTCTGCCCAAGGGCGAATTCTGCCCTTTGTGAGTCAGCCAGGGGCCAGCAGAGAGGTCTAACAGGGAGACGCACCTGATACCCAGAGGCTTTGACGGTCGGGTTGTTCTCGATCTCCCACAAGCCCTCACTGAACCCTTTCCGTTTGTTGGGCTTCCCGAACTTCTCCTTGCACTCTTCGTAGGGGAAGAGGTCTTTCGGACCCAGGAATGCCCTGCGCGGCGGAAAAGCGAAGAAGCCTTAATGACAGACAGCGCGCAATACGCCTCCCTAGCTGAAGACTGCTAGGCAAACATTCCAGCCACGCGACCGGTCTGGGAGGCAGGGTCCGAGGGGGAAACTGAGGCGCCAGGCCTGGAAGAAACTTGGGGTTTTCAAAGGCATCAGAAACACCCAATCCTGATGGTCCCCCAAGCGCAAAAAGGGTGGCTGGACCCTCCTCCACTGAGGGTATCCTAAAGAAAGTCAGCGGGTCCCTTAGGAGCTTCGTAAATCCAGCTCTGATTTCCTGGACCTGCTTTCTCCAAGTTTTTTCTCAGTGAATTCAATACTGGGGCTTAGAAAAAAAACAACCCTCCGTTGTTCCAACAGAATTCTGCAGGGTGTGTGTGTGTGGTTATTACATCACTGGAGGTGGGAGTCTCTTGAAACTTCTCCATGATCCAGATTGCGGGTGTTTCTACAGCTTCCCCCACCCACCCACGCCCAGATACAACAAACCTGGATAAATTCCTAGCACCACAATGATCAAACCGCGCCCCCACCAGGGGCATTAAATACCTTATCGCGACCCCACCCAGGGACTGAGCTGGGAAAGGCTGCTTCTGGGTTGGCTGCAGACAGGCATACGCTGGTTGGGGGGATATTAACATTTCTATTATTATTATTATTTGCATTGCAATAGCTCCTAGGAGCCCTTGCCCCAGACCAAAAGCCCATGGTGCTAGGCGCTGTACAAACACATGGTCCCTGCCCCAAGGAGCTTACAATGGGAATATCTTGCTGTATTATATTCACCTTATTTTTAGCACTGGTCTGTTGGAGGTGGGAAGCTCCCACCCACAGGGGACAGCTCTGGTTATACGACAGGAAAGAGGAAAATGCCAACGGTGACTATTTTCTCTTTGCTGGAGTTTCATGCTAAGTCTCCCCCACTTGGCTTGCTCCCGTGCCCCTTCCTCATCACCATCTCCCCTCTGCCCCGAGTGCCACTGACAAGGAGGAAGGCTGTCCCAGAGATGGGCACACCTCATGTCACAAGAGCACGGGGGGTCTTGCTGGAACTAGACTGGGTGCCCTTCGATGGCTTTGCCAAGATTTGAACCCAAGACCTTATCCTTGGCCAACTGATGTGTGTACCTGAATGCTGCTCACGTGATTCTGACTGACACCCCTGTCTCGCTCCCCCAATACACACACATTCCCCTGCCCTTATACACACACGTGTGTGTGTCCTGACCCCCGCCCCCGTCAACCCCATTTTAAAACCTCACTCACGTTTCATGGGTCCCGAAGAAGAAGACTTGGTATTTATTGGAGGAGGATTTGACGGCGGCTTCCGGCATCTCGTCAATCTGTTCAGGGGACACAAATCGTGGGGTGAGAAACAGAGAACGAACAGCCCCCTACGCCCCAACCCAAAACCCTCCTACACCCCAACCCAACCATGCTAAACGGACACAACTCGCCTTCCGTGACTGTCCTCTCCCAAGAGTTACACACACACACACACACACCCCTCAAGCCTGGTTTGTTGAGGTGCCAGCACCCCTGAATCTTTACATGGCACATTCAAGCCTCAGCCAGGCACAGCAATGCTCAGAGATTAATTGAGAACAAAGGCCAGAGAGCTCAGCCACCTTTGGTCTCCAAAGTTCTCCAGGAAAGAAGATGGAAATATTTGGTGCCCCTGTTAGAGGCCAGCCAAAAGCCTCCCTCCATCCTTCAGCAAGGGTCAACGTATGAGCTTTAACAACCCAAATCTCCCGTGTTCGTACAGCGCCTTGCTCTTCCAGAGCATCTTTCTTCGGCAGATCTCAAAGCACCTCTCAAAGGAAGGTCAGTGTTGTTAGCCTCATTTTACAGATGGGGAAACCGAGGCTCAGAGCGGGGAAGCGACTTGCCCAAGGTCAAGCAAGGTCCTCCCAGCAGGCACAGCTGGGATATAGAGATAATGCAAAGAGTGGCCCGGGACAGACAGGTATTTGCAGCCTCGTGAATGCGCTAAGTGACGTCTCATGGCGCGGGCCAGTTTCCAGTTTACTTGGAAATGAATCATTTACTGACAGACACACACAAACAGACAGGAAAAAAAACAAATCGTGTTGAAGTCGTTAGCATCCAACTAGCTGCAGGGCTAGATGAGGACCAAAAATATTTCTTTGGAAATTAAATTATTGGCCAGTTGGCGGGGAGGTGCTGGAGGGGATGAGAATCTTAACATAACACTTGCAGGGACTATTATTTTGAGTGCCCTGAGCTAAGGGCCAGGTTAGCAGAAAGAAGCTAGCCGGGTTCGGGCATAGGCGGAGATCAGGGCCGGACATTGTTCCTGCTCCACAGAGCTCACAGTCTAGACAGAGGAAAGATTCATTACCTCCATTTTACAGAAGGGAAACTGAGGCACGGAGGAGGACCAGGGATTGAAGCCGGCTCTCCAGCCCAGTGCCTTCCCCACTAACACACCCATTCTCCCGGGGGCTCTAAACCAGGCTTCCTCTGCCCAGCATGAAGGGGGATTTTACATCCCGAGACCTGGGCTATATATAACAGCCATCCCAGAATGCACTGCCCCACATGCTGCTGGTGCTACTTTGCACGCGTGTTGCTCAGGCAATCTGTCCTTGCTGTGGCATTATGGGATAGCTACCCAGGGCTCCTCCTCCTCCTCCTCCCCCCCTCCCCCCACGGCAGGGACCGTCTCTTGTTCTGTGCATGCACCAATCCTGACTGAGGCCTCTGAGCACTGGCAGAACATTGCTGGAATGATTAACCATTTTCCCAGAATGCACCAGTCAGGTGTGGTGGTCGGCAGTAGCGCGGCACCGAGACAGGGGACTTGTGGCGGGGCTGGGACCCAAAGCTGCCCCATTAGCACAACTTCCCCATGCGTGTTGTCGTCAGCCAGAATGGTGCGAGGGTACATTGTTGCCCCTGTAGTGCGGACGGGATCTGCAAACTGGTTTTGTACCAACACTATTTATTAACTTGCTTTGCGATAGCGCCCGTGGCGCTAGGCGCTCTACAAACACAGAATAAAAGGACAGTCCCTGCCCCGAAGAGTTCTCAACCGTTCTATGTCCCTGGGCACAGCGGAGGGGTAAAACCGGCCAGCAGTTATAGCTTTGAAGGCCAGCTCTGATCCCTGAGCTGTCAGTGGTCCCCAGCTTCAGAGCACATTTTCCCTGCAGACATTAATATAGTGAACTGTGCAAACAGGGGCATGATCCTCTACCCCCCTTGCACAGCCATTCGAACCAGTGCAAAACTGGGGGCCAAAACACAACCAAACCCCCGAGGATCTGGCCTGGCGTAAACACCTCCCGCAGGCAGGGAGCAGGAATGAAATACAGGCAGAGAACCCAGCGGGCACTGTCTGGGTGTGAAAATCACCTCCATAGCAATCATGGACACTTTACTCCAACTTCTGCTGGACACCTGCAAGCTCTCAGGCAGCCAATTAACGCCTTGCTATTAAATTATGCCCACCAAAGTAGCCTCCCTCTTGCTAAAACCTTATTTTTCCTGCTCCCCCGCCTCCAAATCCAGCCTTTGCAACCGGAGACAACACAGGGCACGGCACCCGAAGAAAGAGAGATGATTTAGGATTGGCTGTTTTCCTAGCCAACCATAAGCTCTTGTCTAGACTGGCTCAGACATATTGAGCTCAGCAAATTCGCGGGCCGCGCACTATGGCCATGTGCTAAAAGGAATGTCCGGTTCAGAGAATCTGGGGACGGTTGTAACAAAGTAGGGGAAAAAAACCCACTCACAGATCAGATCCAATCAGCACAGCGCTGAGATAGTTGGAAATTTCCTCTTCCCTATCAGAATTGCTTTTTCCTCCCATACAATTGAGTTGGGCCCGCTAGTATTTTCACTTTTCTGTTTATTCTCATGGGGGGGACATGATCTGAAACAGTGGTTCTCATCCAGGGGTACATATACCCTGGGGGTAACACAATGGTCTTCCAGGGGGTACATCAGCTCAACTAGATATCTACCTAGTTTGACAACAGGCTACATAAAAAGCACTAGCAAAGTCAGTACAAGCTAAAATTTCACACGGACGATGACTTGTTTAGACTGCTCTATCTACTATACACTGAAATGTAAGCACAATATTTATATTCCAATCGATTTATTTTATAATGATATGGTAGCTTCGAGAAAGGAAGCAATTTGTCAGTAACAGGGTAGCTGTGATACTTTTGTATTTTTATGTCTGATTTTGTAAGCAAGTCATTTTTAAGTGAGGTGAAACCTGGGAATACGCAGAGCAAATCAGACTCCTGAAGGGTACAGTTGTCTGGAAAGGCTGAGAGCCACTGGTCTGAAACATACATAGATCTGTGGGTTGGGGGGAGAGGGACAGGTAGACCAAGGATCCATGGATCTAGACTGGCAGAGGGGCCAACTGACTTGGTGTAACTCTAAAAACAGTGGAGCTGGCTTGCTGGGGTGGAATCCATTAGCACTGGGGTGAGAGAGAGAGCACTGGGCGGGAGGGGGGCAAAGGGGAATGCGGGGAGGGGGTGTCTTTGATTTGTTCCCACTTAATCTTAACCCAACCCTGTGCAGTAAGGTTCCTTCCACAGCACCATTACCCGCAGTTGGCCGACAGGAGATTAGACGGTGCGGCTGGAAAGGGGGCAAGGCTTTCAAACCGGTTTGGGCAGAGGCCGATTCCTGCTTCCAAACACTGCAATTTCAACCCGCAAAACAAATCCAAACACCATTTAGCAACAAGCGGCTCTCTCTCCGGGCCCAGTGTAACGGCCACAAATTCAATCAGGAACGTTTCACTGCAAGGTTTAGCGCAAACGCACGTGCCCCCGGGGCCTCCAGCCGGCCCTAACTCCTACCCCCGACAGTCTGCGGCAATCTATGCATCACAACAAACTTTGGGATTCCCCACTCAGCCCCCGACCCAGGTCCAGCTGCTGCAGGCCGAGAGCGTCTTGGCACAGTGCGTGGGACCAGGGAGCCCCGACTACGGCCGTAGCCGGTGCTGCAATACACACGAATAATAACCAGGAAAGTTTATTTTTCCGGTTATTCTTCCGTTTTCCAGGATTCTTCAGAACTGGTCCCCAGGCGGCAACAGGTTCAAACCAATTAAAAACGATTCTCTTGTGTGACATTTTAGATCTTTGCAAAAATCCTGGCCAAAGCGGTGTGCCGGGGGCTTGGCGGGCAGGTAGGAAAATGAGCAAGGGGAGGGAACAGACTGAATCATCTTGACTGCAAGAAAACAAATCACAATTATCTTCTTTACACCAAGTCTCAAGCCAGGAATCGAGGCTCCTTTTCCAAATCGCTTTCTCATGGCAGCACAAAATCTGGGCACTTCAGAGGCCTAGAGGCACGGTCATTTCCTCAGCGAACATTCAAAATGTTCCTAGAAGCAGTGCCGGTATCCAGGAAAAACAGGCTGGACAGAATACAACGTGCAAGACCCAAATCGTCCCCCCACCCCTTTGTTTCATAAATCCTCCCTTTCCAGCAGCAGCTGGTCTAGGGAACACGACACCGTGACACAGAGAAATTCCTCTGCCGCCACACACCTCCGCTGCATGGGGTGTCTGACTTCAACCACAACATTAAAATTCTCCATAGCAGGCTGGGATAACAATGCAGCTTTTCCACTTGGCTGGTGATCAAAGGCTGCCCTGCGGGATGTCTGCGGTGGGGTGGGGGAACTAGGGGGTGGGAGGTCATATCCCGGGGCCCTGTGCATGCAGGGAACAGAAAGCCCCTTGCCTAAAAAGAAATAATCACTCCAATTTCTGCCCTCCACTCCCTAGGTTTAGAAAGTAGGCAGGAGTGGGGGAAGGGGGTCCATTGTAATTGGATCAGCTAAAAACCATCCACAAAGGCGAGGGGCGCCGTTCAAGTGATGCAGCGTGGGCTAGTGGTTGGAGAAGGGTGCGGGGGCTGGGAATCAGGACTCCTAGGTTCTAATCCCAGCCCTGGGAGGGAAGAATGGTCCAGTGGGGTAGAGCAAAAGGCACTGGGTGTCAGGCCTCCTGGAAGCTCTGCTGCTGACTTGCAGCGTGGCCGCCATCGAGTCTCTCTCTCCACGCTCCGTGCCTCAGTTTTCCCATCTACAAAATGGGGGATACACTGTTTATAAAGAACTCGGAGAGGCCTGTGAGTGCAAACACCCCAAAAATCCCTGGTCTTGGGCCTACACTGCCTCAACTCTCTCCACCCAGCCCCCTCCATACACCCCCAAACCCCCCCCACACTCAGCCCCCTCACAATCCCCTGCACACACACCCAGTTCCATCGCCCCACCACATAACTCAGCCCCCCAGTCCCACTAGGTGACCACACACACACACCGACTCCCCGCACTGTCACACCAGCTCTTCCACACACAATCAGTCGCTTACAATTGCCCCCCCATCCCTTCCCCCCCAGACACTCACAATACATGACACTACCCCTTCCCCATGCACAGACGCAGCAGTCCCTCCCCCTTCCACACACACCGTTCCCCTCCCCCTCCGAGAGCAGCTCCCCTCCTGTATAGACACACACACACTGCATCCCTCCCTTGCCCCCACTATCACACCAGAATCTGCATGCGCACATGGGCACACGCACACACCATTGTCTGCCACCTTGGGTTTCTCCCCCTGGCTCTCAAGCCTGTCCATTAACTGCTCCAGCCTCCCATCCTGCCACACTGCCAGGCCTGACAGAGACGCCACAAAGGAAACCACAACCTCCTGGCTGGGCCCGATCCCAATTCACGCTCTCTGTCCTCCCCCCACCACACACACACACACACACACATCCCGGCTCCCAGGGATCATCGCACGCCAGGGGCAGACAGGAAAAGAACGTTTCACCAACGGGGAAACCTGCACATGCCCAAATCGTCAGTGCAACGGGCGAGTGGGCGAGTCACCGACACGTGGGCCCGTGCGGCTTGGGCGGGGAGCACTGGGAGGGCCGAAGGGCCAGGGGCAGGGTGTCTGCCAGAACGGAGGTACGGACCCCCCAACTGCAGAATTCAGGTGTTATTCTCTACCCCCGCCAAGGGAAGTTTGGAGCTGGAGGTTTCAGGCTGGACTCATCTCTATTATTATGGAGCAGATCCCAGGCCTCCCAGATCTGGGAATAGAACCCAGGAGTCCTGCCTCCCCAGCACCCTGCTTTGACCACTAGACGACACTCCCCTCCCAGATCTGGGTTTAGAACCCAGGAGCCCAGGCTCCTCTTCCCCATGCTCTGATTTCAAGCCCACATTCCCAACAGTGCTGGGAAGTGAAGTCAGGCACCCAGGTGGAAACCAAACAGAAGCAACATCACACAGACCAAAGCTACAAAAACAAAAAGGCCTCAGGAAAAAGACAAGTGGGATGATGTGGGAGGGATGGTGCAGGCCCCCAGCTCCTTCCCCTGACTGAGGAGCTGCTGCCTACACCTGCTTTGGGGTTTATTCTAGAATCAGAGCAACGTGGGGCTGGAAGGGGCCGCAAGAGATCAACAGGGCCAGTAAATCTAGACCATCCCGGACAGGGGTTTATCCAGCCTGCTCTGAAAAACCTCCAGCGACCTCCCCTGGACGCCGGCTCCAGAACTCCTCCCGTTCTTCCCAATATCGAATCCACGTCTCCCTTGCTGCAGACTCACCCTGTTTCGCCTGGTCCCGCCTCCACGGCCATGGAGAACAATTGAGCCCTGTCCCCTTCCGAACAGCCCTTAATATATTTGAAGACTGTTCTCCAGTCCCCTCCTCCCCCTGCTTTTCTCAGAACTAAACATTCCAGTGGTGGCTTATCATCCCACTTCCACCAGCGGCTTTGCCCCACTGAATATCCCCCCCTTTGGATAACAAACCAGCAAAGCTCCAGCCTTTCTGCACGCCGCACCCTCCCCGCTTTTCTCCCACAGGGGACAAGGTGTGTTGTTCTGCAGGCAGGGGTCAGGATACTGTCGCCCTTGCAGAGCAAATCGACTCTGTGCCTCTCCCTTGCCCGCTCAACTCAGAGGGCACCTGGAGACGGTGCTGCCCCCTTTGCAAGCAGGTAATGGGGCTGGAGGGCCAGGAGTCCTCGCTCCCAATTCCCCGCACTAAGAACGAGACAGTCCTCACTCCCTTTCCGGAGCTGGGGTTAGAACCCAGGACTCCTGCTTCCCAGTCTCTTGTGCTAGCCGCAGAACCACCACTCCCTTCCCCGGTCCAAGGACTTGCCTACAACTACACGTGAGAGTTAATCCGCAGTAAAGCAGGGTGTGAACACAGAGGGGATTACCAACTCCCAGTGACTGCATGGGCAGCACGCCAACTGGAATTCAGAATCAGAGCATCCACCCAGGGAGACGATCAGGAATATTCAGGGGCCACTGCTGATGGCTCTGGCCAGAAGGATCAAGGCCAGGCCCAACCCTCCCTCCGAGTCAGCCCTCGTCTTTTTAAATCTCTTTGTTTAAAAAGGAAAAGAAACACGCAAGCTCCCCGGCTTTCATCCTCTCAACTGCACCCGAGCCAGGCCAGGTGTGGGGGCTCTCCCTGGGGAGCCGGGAACACAAGCTGCACCTGCCTGGCAACACAACACCACAGGCAAGAGGGGGAGGAGGGGGGGAACCCACCAATAATCGCCCCTCCCCCTACGCAGTAGCTAGCAAGTGGGCTACGATGGAGACCAGAGACCTCGGTCTGTGCCCAAAGCAGGCATGCCCCAGACAAAGTCAGTTTCCCATGCGCCCAGCTCTCCGCCAGCTCATGCCTCAGCCCACGGCTATTGGCAAAATGGGCCTTCAGAGCTTCGGCCTCTCTGCTAAAGGGGCTACAGCCAACAGGGGCAGAGGTTTCCCGGGGTCTTTCCCAGCCTGTTGGCCCGCCCAGCCTCCTGCGCCATCGGCTGCAGCGGAAGGTCTCTAGCCGCAGGAGCGGGCGGCGATGGGACAGGCTGTCTGTCCCGGGGAGATCTGTCCTGGCACCAGGCAGCTAGTGACTGGCTAGAGGGTTCTGAACTCCGGCGGGGGGCAAAGGAAATTCAGGGTTTGACCAAAGGATTTCATTTTTATTGATTTTTTGCAGGAAGTTCCCGTTTTCGGCTGAAAACCCCAAACAGCAAAATATTTCCATTCGCTGCAGGGCCTTCTGGGAGTTGTAGTTTGGTTTGCTCCTGTCCCTATTTTCCACAATGGGCCTGGCTGCCTGGCCAGACTCCACCTCCCATGAGGCTGAGGGACTTAAATTACAGGAGGGCTGTTCTTGGCTGGGGCTCTGTGACAATTAAAGGGCGGATCTCCCAAAAGGATGAATCGGCACAGGGGAGAGGGGCTGCACCGGCTCAGCTTACAGCTCCAAGTCTGGATCATCAGCCCCTGGAGGGTGTTTATACCTAGCTCAGGCCTCGTTAACAAAGCCCGTTTCGTACATAGCGATTTCATCGGTAGATCTCAAAGCGCTCAACAACCTTTAGTGTGGTTTGTCCTCCTAACACTCCTGTGAGATGGGGAAACCCACCCACACGTACACATGGGAAACTGAGGCACGGACAATCTAAATGACTTTTCCGAGGTCACGTAAGTCCATGGCACTGCAGGGAATTGAACCTAGATCTCTCAGCTCCTTAGGCCAATGCTCCAAGTCCTGGAGCGTCCTTCTTCTCTAGTCTTCCCCTTGTCTCCCATCCTCCCGCAACGACAGCCAGTTAAAGCTTACAGCAGCTGCTGTTGTATCAGCAAATAAAATCATACACACACACCCCATCCAGCCACCCATGTGCGAAGAAAAGCAGAAAGTCACTCTCTGGAAGCTTTTTATAGCTTCTAGAAATAGCTTCAAGTCTCAGCCAGAACTAATTCAGTCAAAATGTCCAGAGGAAGCCACCAAGAAGGGCTGGAAGAAAGCCTGCGAGGGGGTCAGTTTCCTACAACTCAGAGGAATCAGAGCTTCTTGGGTGGAGAGAAAACATCTACCCCTGGAAGCCAGGACTCCTGGGCTCTGCTGCTGACTCACTGCGTGATCTTGGGCAAGTCACATGCCCTCCTTATGCCTCAGTTTCCCCATCTGTAAAATGGGCATCAGACCTACCTAAAATCACAGAGCCGCTGGGGGGAGTTAGTTAAGGTTTGAAAAAGGGTTCAGTAATCCCTGGAGGGAAGGCTGCACTGGTACAGCACAATATTAGGGCATATTTTAAGGTCATATCCACAGTAAACTATGTCTAAGGTAACGGATTCTTCATGGGACGAGCACAGAGCCCGAACTACAGTGCTTGAGCGCGTGTTAAAGATTAACCGAGGTGCTGTGCCGGGTGAAGCGGGGCTGCTATTTTGCGACCTGGGAGGCGACCCTGGCTCCGCTTCGATGCTAGAACCTGGGTCACTGACAGGTTATTACAGCACCAAGTGCAACGTTAACGCTCCACTCTCACCCCAGTACTTAAAAAGCCCCTGACGCCAAAGCCAAAGCTCTTCCAAAGCCAATGAGTGTCAAGGAGACCCGGACTCTAGACAGCTGTTTGCTAACAAGAGTTACAAATCAATCAATGTGGACTTCAGCCAGGGGGAACCCAGAGTACAGTGTGTTCTGAATGGGCAAAGGAAAACCTAAGGGCCCGATCAGGATAATTCCTCGCGTGGGAATGGCCAAACCTACGACGGATTGGAGCAGGAGTCTAACCAGTGCAGTCTCCGGTTAACATGGCCTCCTGCCCTTCTGCGCAGGGCCGGAGCTCAGCTCCCCCTGGCGTTCAGTGAGACCTCAGATACCTGGCTCCCGTCTCAGGAAAGGAGGGCCGGGTCGCCTCTCATCTACCCCTCGCTCCCGTTGCTGGGAGAGGATGCACCAAAGCTGCCGGCTTTGGAGCTGGAGGCTCTCAAAATATACTTGCCCAGCGACTGTAACCACAGCCAGGGAGCTGTTAGCCCACAACAGACAGGAAGCAACAGGGTTTTCGATTTCAGGCGGGTTGCTGCCTCCCTGACGCGCCCCACCCCATGCCACCTAGAAAATCATGGAGACCCAAGTCATTTCAGGTGGATCCTGCACCCTGGCTCTGCGTTGAGATCTCGCCACCCAGGGCAGCACCAACCTACAACACTCCAGTCACAGCGGGACAGAGAGGGGTGGGCCGCATGGAAGGCTGGGAGCCAGGAGCACAAAGCACAGGCTGGGGCCGGGTGGAGGGAACCTTCCTGACCCCACATCAGTTTAATTGCATGAGATTCTGTTTCATGCCAGCGTGCACCGGTGAGAATGGGGTGGATTCCAGTGGTGCCGCGGCACTCGTGCAAACCCCTAGTGTAACACTGATGTAAAAAAGCGACTGCCTCCCCTGCGTGCAACTTGCACCAGTGTGAGGAACTGACCCTAGGGATTTGCACTGATGCTGTGATGTGGGTGCAAAAATCCCACTGATCCCTTGACCCTGCAGCGACCCAGCCCAAGAGTCTGAGCCTCGATAAATGAATCTTCCGTGTCTGCAAGTACCGGATAACCAGGCCTGGAAGGAGGCCAGCTGCAAATAAGGAGTAACGTGATGGGGATGCACTGGCCACTGTCTGGAAAGGTTAGGAGCAGGGGCTGCGAGCTGAGGACCCAAGGGGCGTTGCCCCAGGTATTTTATTACAGTAGCTGCAGGGGGTACAGTGTGGCCTAGTGGAGAGAGTGCTGGATCAGGAGACCTGGGTTCCATTCCCAGCACCGGCATTGATACGCGGAGTGACTTTGGACAAGTCAACCCCCTGGTGCCTCAATTTCCCCAGCTGGAAAATGAGGCTAAACGACAGTGACCCCCTTTGTAAAGTCCTTTGAGATCCACTGATGACAAGTGCAGCATAAGAGCTAAGTGCTACTGTACTAAAGGCACCAGACTAAGTACAGAGCAGCTAGTCTCTGTTTTGCAATATGAAAAGGCCCCATTGCTCCTGCTGCCCAGGCAGGAACGTGCCAGGCAGCAGCTAGCGATGGGCCAGCCCCAACACGGCTGATGCGAGTTGGAATTGGTTCCCTCTAGCCTGATTCGATAGGACAAAGGTCAGGCCCGCCCTTCCGCGCAGCTGTCACGCCCTAGGCTGTGCTAGCAAACGACAAGATCGCAGGGTTTAATCTTTAAGAATTTGTGTCGCATGGACCTCCTGCCTGCCTGCCTGCCTGCCTCCCCTCACCCTCCACCTCCAAGCTGAAATCCAAATGGGGGAGTGGGAACTTGGTAAAGGTGCTCCCACGTCTCGGCCCCGCTTCGGAGCGGCCATGACTAATCTCGAGCAGCGATGAGAAAGGAACAATGACTCAGAGTCACGGCAGGCTAGCTCCTGATTTTATACCCCCCACACCCACCGAGGACAATGCTGGCCCACAGCTCTCTTGGGGAGACTGAGACCCCAGGCCCAATTCTAGTGTTTGCACCGATCCGGCAGCGTAAAGGAGCCTGGGTATAAACGTGATGTACCAAGAGTCTGACGGGCCCCCTGCCTGGGGTCTGACTCACCTAATTCAAACCACACGGTACCCTTGGGAAATGGGGATTACACCCACTTTTACAAGTGGGTAAACTGAGGTAGCGAGAGGCCAAGCTACTCACCCACAATCACTTATTCTGTGTATTGCGGCGGCTTCTCGAGGCGCCACGTGAGACCAGGGCCCTGCTGTGCCGGGCACAGCACAGACCCAGAGCAAGAGGCAGTCCCTGCCCCAAAAAGTTAAGTCTGAACAGACGAGACTGGCGGCAGGACGAGACACGAAATGGAGGGAGTAGTCAGGGAACAAGGAGCAAGGGGGCTTAGATGGGGGTGGGGTCTTGGGGATGGTGGTTAGGGACCCTCAGGCCAAAAAGTTTGCCCACTCCTGCCCTAGACTGCACTCCGCGAGCGGGTGATTCTCCCATCGCTCAGAACCGGAGGCTGAGAGTTCTGTCTCCGCTGCCTCCACGCCTTGCCAAGACGTCATGGCAGACAACGTGAGCCCGGGCTTGGTACCGAATCCTGCTTTAGAGAGAAGCCGGCTCCCCCAGCAAGGGATGGGGGTCCGAGCAAGGGACGCACGGGCACTGCCCCCAACAACTAGGCTGTGCAGGAGGGAATGGGACCAGGCCTGAAGAACTGAGAGGAGACGGACAAGGTGAGACCAGATTAACTCCCATGGGCTCTGGGGCCATATCTGCTCCGTGTGGACACACCGGTTGAGGCGTTCACACAGCTGGTCTCTGCACTGCTTCCTCCAAGCAGCCCCTCCGACCCTTGTCCGGATCACTCCTTGCGAGGCGAACAGATGTCCACCAGGACAGGCAGAGGCCGGGCTGAGGGCAAACACACTCATGTCACCAGTCTTCCGGAGCAGGACTCAAAACCAGCTCTCTCAGGTGGGTGACAAAAGGCTTCTTGGCGAGTCCCGGAGCTCCCCGCTTACGCCCAGAAAACCAGACAGGTTCTAATCTCAGTGTAAAGCCAGAAAAACTCTGGAATTAAATCAGCATTGCCGAGACCAAGATCCAGATGGAAAAATCTGTTGCAGTCTCATTCATCAAGGAGAACTTCACTTCAGGACTAGCACCGAGTGAGAATTTTCCAGGAGGACTTTTTTCCCCCATTGGAAAACACCATTGCATTGAAATTGAAACTTCCCGTGGGAACGCGGTGACTTTGGCAAAATTTGGAGGTGGTTTTTTTTTGGGGGGGGGAGGGGGAGGGGGGAATCAAAATGAAGCATTTCGATAAGGACGTAATGCTCAATTTTTGCCGTCTACAGAAGTTGACTTTCCATTTTGAAATTGGGCCACCTAAATTACAGCTGACGTGATAAGCGATAATACAACAAACATTTCCACAAAACAAAAAAGCAAAAAAAGAATTTTCGCAGGAAATTCAGAAACTCCAACATGGAACGAAAGCCAGCTGGGAAGGCACGGAAGAGACAGTAAGAGGAAGCGCCAGCCTGGGCCTGAAGGAGGCCCTGAGATTGGGCACCGTTCCCTAGGGGAACAGAGGCTGGGTCAGATCAGCTACACCTCCACTGAGTTCTCAGCGACTCCCACTGCTGGGCTTGGGGCACTGAGCCCCCTTTGGGCTCCCCAGATTCCAGGGCCCCGCACCAATCGCAGCAGCCTCGGGGTGGCTCTAAGTTAACACTCTGGGGGAAGCAGGGAATAGCCACAGTGCAGTGGCTGGGAGCAGGGCTACGACATTTCCACACAGCCAGGGGGTTCCCCTACTCGGGGGCAATTCTCAAGGGGATATTTTAACCCCTTCGGCTACCAATGGCCTCAGCATCACTGACAATCAGCCCTCCCTCCCCGAACACAAGGTAACAGACCTATCCCAGGTGGATCCAAAGCTAACAGGGCTGGGATCCGGGAGTTCAGCCCCTGGCAGGGTCTCCCATTGGAAGCCGCTCAGCACTACACCAGGGCATGCTACACCCTACAGAATCAGGCCCATTGGCAGCTCATCCAGACCTTTGCAGCAATCAGCAGCCCCAGGCAGAGCCTCGACTTTGTCCAGGCGGGGCCCCAAGCAGAGCACCACCCTGGCTAGAAAGCTGCCCAGCCCCGCTCTGAGAAGGGCATGGCTCAGGCTGCGTTATCCAGGAGGGCGCGGCTGCCGCAGGGGGCAGAACGCAGCAACCCAGGCGCCTGCGTTGCCGCCGCTCCCTCTCCAGCACCGCACCCAGCCCCGGTGCTTGTATCTGGAGCGAAACGCTGGGACTCGCCCCGCGGGCCAGGACAGAGGGGGCAAGGCTGGTCCTGTGCTCGAGGCACTCGCCCGGGAGAGCTAGGTTCAATTGCCAGCTCTGCCACAGACGCCAGATGTCTTTGGGCAAGTCACCTATCATTAAGAGATGGGGAAACTGAGGTTAACAGGGGCGGCAAGAGGAGGAAATTCAGGTGGCTGCGGGCAGCCCAAGCATACAGCGACGCAGGATGAAACTGGAAGCCAGAGAGAACCACAGGCTCTGTCTGAGTCCAGCATCCACCATAAAAAAGCCTCTTTATATTCAGCAGAGTCCTGTCCTTGTGCTGCTTCCTGGGGACGTGGCCGCCACCTTGCTCTGATGGCAGGAGCTGAGACCAAACCCAGGATCCTGGTCGGAATTTGGCAGGCTGGGTACCGCGTCGCTCTAGAAGGATCGAGACAGGAGGGAGCCTGGTGGCCTCACTGCCAGGAGACAGCAGGGGCCTGGGTGCAAATTTAAATGGTGTTTCCCTTTAAGAGGCTCCCGACTAGTTTCTCGCCTTTCAGAACAAATGGCGCGGGAGGGGACACCAGCTCCTTAAAGCGGCAGCAGAGCCCGGGGCCTGCAGCAACCAGGCCAACTGGATCTGCTTTCTTGTTTAAAGAAGCAGGGAGCACAAGAAAGGAAGGGACCGATCCTGCAAGGAGCCAAAGATCCACCTCCTGCCCCCCCCCAACAAACTCAGCACCTAGGATCCCTGCACACACCAGGCAGCATAAGCCTTTTCCTTCAGCCTTGGGGGCCACGATTCTGCAAGGGTGCTGAGCACTGCTTCCCTGCTCCCCGGAAGGATCAGGAGCAAACCTGCAACACCTCCCCTGAATTGTCTGTAAATAAATAACGTGGCTGTAACTAAGAAGGGACTTGGATCCCACAGCTGTAGAGGGGACATCCCTAAGGTCAGCAAGGCAGAGCAACAATAACTGCTGTGTGCAGCACATATCCCTGTATTGCTACCTGCTCCGATAGGCCCCAAGAGAGAGCAGGGCTCCATTGCGCCAGGGGCTGCACGGACGGAGGTGGACGCAATCCCTGCTCCACAGAGCTGGAATTCAGAACAGACACTACTAAGGTCTTAAAATCAAGAGGAAAAGCAGCCTTGTGCTTAAAGAGCTGGGCTACAAAGACCTGGGTTCTACGCCCATCCCTAGCACTGGCCTTCTGGGTGACCATTCCTCTCGGTTGTCTCAGTTTCCCCTCCAACTTCTTGCCTATATTTAGATTGTGGGCAGGGACTGTCTTTTATCACATGTATGTACAGCATCTGGCACCGTCTCAGTCGGAGCCTCCAAGTGCTACCAGAATAGGGGTAATTATTGGTACGGAGAATGGAGGCATAGAGAGATGGAGTGACGGGACCCAGTTGACCAGGAAATTGAACCTTGATCTCCTGAGTCCCCAGCTAGTACCTGGGCCACAAGGCCAACCTTCCCCTCCATCCGTATTATTTCATGGCTTAGGTTTGTTGGGACTTTTTTTTTTTTCTTTTCGTTGGTGGTGACGACGTTCATTTCATGGGCCTTTCAAACCTGCCCAACTCCCATAATGGGAACTGGGAGTTTAAATTCACTGAGGATCCCAGCAAATCTCAACCTAAAACTAACGAGACGTGTTAACAATGAAGGCTGGTGAGTCATGTTAATTACAGTAGAGTCTAAGGACCAGCCAAGAACTCCATTGTGCTCGGCGCTGTACAGGCTCCCAGACAGCTTCTGCGCTGAAAGAGCCGACGACCTAAACGAGCCAGGATCTAAATAATCTGGCTCTGAAACAGTTCCCTCGGGTCACACCTCCCTCCTGTTTATGCCTCTCTATTTTTAACCTATTGATTGTCTCGCTAGATTCCGCTCACACCTGATTTACATCCCGGGTTTTTTTTGCACAAATGCACCAGACCAAAACACATTTAAAAAAAAATCTTTAAGGTTGAAACAAATTGGCCCATTTTTTAGTGTGCACCGCCCTGCTTGGTTTACTCAAATGAGTAATGAGATTATCTGGGGGAGTAAGGCCAGGAGTATCTGCCCTTTTCAAGGGTGCATCCTGCAGCCACTTCCTGCCCCGACCAAGGATTGCTCACTGGCAGGGGAGTTGCAGGATTAGACCCTGAGTTGCAGGATATTCACTCCCAACAGCAGGGCAAATCTACTGGGTCCTATTCCCCACTGCCCTGAAGCTTGTTATGCCGCTGACGCCAAGGCAAACAGACAGAAAAACACGGTGGATCTGAGGTGGGGGCGTTTTACATCGTTTTGCACCGCTGCAAATAGAGCAATCCGGCCCCCCCAGCTTCACACGGCTGCGAAGGGACCAACTTGATTCTGCCATCAGAGAAATCTGATGCCCAGCCCGTGAGCTCTTCGGGGCAGGGCACGTCTCTCACTGTGTGTCTGTGCAGCACCCGGCACAATGGGGTCTGACTGGGGCCTCGAGCCCTTATTGGCCTACGAGCAATTCATAATAATAATAATAGAGCAGTTCTTTGTGTGCTCGGAGCCAATCACATGCCCAATATGGAACCTGCCTGTGTTCCCCTCCTCCCCCACCCCCGCACACTGGTTTTATAATTTGATCTACCGGGAGTTCGGACCAGCTGGCTCCCCCCGCAGAATTCCCAGTGGACACCTCAGCGCCCGATTCCCAGCTACCCCGCGGCGAGGCCCGCTCTGTCCCACCCGGAGGCGCGTCAAGGGGCCTTGAAGTGGGTGCTCCTGTAATTCACCCCTCCACACCCTCCTGGGCCCCTCGGGGCAGGAGAATCAAGCCCAGGTTCTCCAGCAGCCCTCAAGGCCACACACCGCCAAAGAAAGAGTGTTTCCTCTCCCGAAGCAAAACTCCAGCCGGGAATTAAAACACACGTCCCCTTGGGGAGGTCCCCGCAGCAAGCACCTCTCTCTCCCGCTCCCTTCTGGCAACCCCCTTCACCAGGCTGGGAGAAACATAACAAATTCCAACAGCAAAACCCACGGTCCCCTCAAGCCGCAGATCAAAAGCACCGACACAAGGACTGGACCCATGCTGCCCCCTTCCTATCCTTCCCAATACACCCCCCCAGCCCCGCTGGAAAGGGGGTGCTGGAAGCATTCAGATTCTGAGGGTCCCTCTTTGGCTCCTCCCAGAAAAGCTGCTTTCAAACACGTTTCCAGGCCAGAGCCAAGTTATAATCCCCCTGCCCCTCCCCCCACACGGTATGAAACCAAACAGAAGTCATTCAACAAAAGCCAGGAGGTGGGGAGAGAGATGGGGGGAAGGGGGTGGGGGGTGCAAGACTCAGGCTTTCAAACATGCTGCTCTTGGGGTTGATTTCTCCCTTGGAAATCGCTTTCGTTTTCGGCCTGTCCTGCCTGCACCGAGGAGGAGGAAAAGGGAGGGGGCAACTCCGCCGAGGAAATTTTAAACTGCATCATCAACCGCTTAAAAATAACCAGCAACATCTTCGGAAGCAGGAGCCTGCCTTCCCCACCCTCTCATGCTGCTCCGGAGCGCCCGGATTCCTGGCAAAGTCGGGCTCCTAAAGAGCTGGATCTGGAGAAGGCTCTTTCTGTCTTTCCCTAAGAACAGGATCAGGCCCTAAGTAGCCCAGATAAAGCAGCTAGGAAAACCACACACCCCCAGGCAGATATTCTGCAGCCTCTGCTGACCCTTCTGTCTGGGGACATCAGCAGGGCTCAGGGGGGCCAGAGCCAGGGTGCAGGGCCTAATTCTGCTGAAATCCCCGGCTCTTCGAGCGCCAGGACTTAGGCCCACACATCAGTCCAATCTTACTCCCGTTATTATTAAACGATAACCCTTATGGCAGAGCCATTGGCTTGGATGAGCCCAGCCCAGAGAGAGGCACGACGCTCCCCCATAACGCTCCAAATCTTGATATTGATTTTGAAAACATAGCTGTTCACACAGGCACCAACCAGCCCCACCCTGGTTCCAGTTCAAACAAGGGCAGAAACTCCTGCCAGCTGCAACAGAATCAGGCTCCCTGTACGGACCCTGAGAGGCCCCGATCCTCAGAGGGGAGCCATGCCAGGGGTCCGGAGGCGCTGATCCCACTGCAGAATCGGGGCAATTGGGTGTGAATTCGACTTTACGATAGCCAGGTGTTTGGACACAGGGAGTAACATCAAATCAAGCTTGTTATGAAATAACAGAGTACTTTTAACCTTAGCAGCACCACCTAGGAGCGAAATTAAATCATAACCAAAGCACGATTTCTCTGGCACCGTAACCCTATGGCTGCATAACCCCATTCTGCACCAGTGCAGCGCGACCGCTGTATAGGAGTTTGCACGGATGCATCGTCACCCATGTGGTTCCACTGGGGTACAAGATCCTAGCCTCGCGGTATCTGGCACACCACATGACTCTAAGGACCCCTCATGTGCTCGGAATTACACGTGGGACCTATGTTACAATCAAGCAACACACACACACACACACACACTTGAATTCCAAGGCCTAGAGCCCAGGTCTATTAATAGAGTTTCACTTTAACAGAGGCACAAAACTAAACTGGGTCAAAATAAGAAGGAAACATTTGATCTGAAGTTCTGGTTTGTTTTTTTCTGCCAGTACTTTGAACTAATGAAGAAAACACACATCCACGTTTGTGTTACCAGCTTATAAGATATGTCGTCCATAGGCCTGGTCTGACAAACCTTCCCCCTCAACAAGCAGGCAACGGACCAGCACACGTGCTTCCAGAATTACACCCGCATTTCCTAGGCTGAGCCAACAGCTTCGCAGAGAAACTTTCTTAGCGCTAGCTGGGCATTTGCTGTTTAGGACTGTGCAAAATTAAAATTCCAACCAAACGACAAAGGAACCCCCAAAAGGGCTAGATCCTGAGCTGGTATAACATATGGGAGCCACTTTACACCAGCTGGGGGCCTAAATGTAACTACTGTGTCTTTAAATTAAATTTACAAGATAAATAAGCAACAACCCTTAAAGCCCTAACAAAGCCCTGACTATAGCTTTAATTCTGTGTGGAGTGTAATATTACAAAAATTAAAAAGAGCTGTGTTTGTTGCACTGAAGATGAAATATGACGATCCCAGTGGCACCCCTCCAGTTCCCCTCCTCCCACTAAAACACAACAGGGAAAGTCTAGTTTCACTTACTGTCTCCAAGGAGATTAGCAAAAAAATTGCAAGAGACCCTCCTAGCAGAAAACTTTGAATACAACCGGGTTTACTTTTTAAACAAACTGCATCATTAGCAGGCAACAGACCAAGTGATATTTATTTTTAAATTGCAGCAGCTTTTAGTGCTCATGGAATAATAATGCATGATCACAGACTATTGATAAAGGTGAAGTCATCTAAAACAGCCACAAAAACACATTATATATATCTACTTTGACTCCCATATACATGTGTATGATCTAATTTCTGCCCCCAGAGATGTGTGTTGCACACTCATGGAACACTAATCAGATTTCCCTGCACATTTTTTTTAAATATTCACCTGTCCTTCATATATTTATGAGCTGCTCTTTTGTTTCAGAGCAATATATTTCTTGTCCAGTGTGAAAATGCACAGGACAGAATATATAAACATACATTAAACCAAAGTCATAGACTAACCTAGTTATAAACCTACTTTGTTTCCTACCTATTTATGATATGGTCTAATTTCAGTTTTTGAGCTCACCCAGATAACAGCAGAGACAAAACTGATTTTCTTTTTTCTATATAATTTATCTGACCTGATTTCGTACAAACGATACAAAATACACCTCTCACGTGGAGGCTGAAATTCGATCCTTTGAAATATGGCTGAAAAGAGAGATGAAGAAACTACAAAACCTGAAAGCCGATATTACACTCCCTTGTGCGTGGGTAAAACTGAGAGTTAGAGATAATCTTAGGGTTTATAATCCCTGTAAAGCAGCGCAGGGCTCCATTTCTAATCTGTCGGCTCCCAGGCCCTGTCCTATCCCAGTTTTTACAGGGTTATCCTCTCATCTCGGTTTTCCAGGGCTGGTCTAGGAAAGATTCCCGGGTTCCCTGGATCCGTTTAAGTTCAGACCCACTGAGGCTTAGAATCGGACTCTCCCTCCCCGGCTGGTGCCCCACTTCCAGGTCTCCTGTGCCCCACACCTCTGAACTCCCAGCCTAGGCTGATAAACCCCATGCAAGGGCCGGGTCCCGCTCCTCCAGATCGTTCAAATCTCCAGGCTCCCGTGCCCGGCTCAACGTGCGCTCTGCCAGGCGGGGAGTGGAGGTGGGAGCGAGCCTGGGCCAGCCGGGGGCGCTGAGCCTGGTCGGCCTTGCACGTCCCTCCCCCCCTTCCTCGTGCAACGTGCAAAAGCCCGCGTTATGCAATTGAGAATCCCATTAAGGGGCGCAGTGTCGCCCCCCGCTTTGCACACAGCCCCCCCTCCCCAGCCCCGACCCCCCCCTTTGCAGGCTCCTTACCCTAGCAGGCCAGTGGGGGTACCCCTTCATCTTGGCAAACACCAGGTCCCCGCACTTGTACTCCTTCTGCCTGTTGGACCGGGACATCTTCGCCTTGAGCGCCAGGCTGCTGGAAAGTGGGGGGTGGGGGCTCAGGTGGGTCGGGGGGGGAGGAGGGTGAAGTTTGGAGGCAAAACCCAGCGATCCAGCCAGCAGCTCTCCCCCACCCCTCCGGAGAGCGAGCGGCCTGGGGGCGGGGGTGGGGAGGGGGGACGGGAGCCAGCGGCGGCCAGGTGGTGCTAGCGGCAGGTTGGCTCCCGGGAGACCGGTCGGTGCCCCGTGCAGTTGTTTGTGTTTGAAATTCAATTGCTCCCTCCCTCCCGGTGGATGCGATCGGAGGCTCGTTTGCTGATGCCTTGTCCCAGGCACACCACTTGATGTGAACCTCCCAAGGAGGAGCAGGGCGGGGGGGTGCAGTCAGCAGGCTGAAGGCTCCGAGTGAAGATACAAAGGGGAGGCGGATTTCGAGAGAGACTCCAGGGTGCAACCAACACAGTTGCCAAGAGTCTCTCGTGCTACATTTGCCTTGTAACAAAAGAAAATATTCCTAATATTGCAACACGGTATCCACGTGGGGGTGGCTTTCTGGGGGGAGAAGAGATCTGGCTACAGTTGTTGCAAATCAATAACTGATCGTTAAAAATAAATAAAGAATCAATGAAGTGTCCAGCTCCAAGGTTGGGGAGGCAGAATCCAGCTAAATGTTGTCAAGTTGCACCAGACAATTATGACTTTTTGGGAGGTTAAGAGGGGGAGTAGCCCCCTAGATTTGTCTTGTTGCAAACTAATGGCAATACTAAGTGAAGTATTTAGTCTCTGAGGTGGCAGGAGGGAAACCTGATGCTAAATTTGGCTGGTTGCAACATAATAATTAGCTAATGGTAAAATATCTGGCTTCTAATGAGTTATGAACAATCAGGCAAGGAACGATGCAGGATTTTGGTTCACAGTTTTCAAGGTAAAGCCACAAATATCCAACAACAGTTTCATCTCTCCTCACCCCAGAATTAAGTCAAAATCTGGCCTCTAGTCTTGCAAAGATTTATACACCTGATTAACTTTGCATATGTACCAACCCCACTAATATCAACTGGACTTATGCTCAGGCATAAAGTTAAGCATGTGATGAAAATGGATGGCAGGAGAGAGATCACTTGATCTTTACCCGTTAGGTTCACTCACTCCGGGGCACCTGGCATTGGCCATTGTTGGAAGACAGGATATTGGGCTGGATGGACCTTTGGTCTGACCCAGTATGGTCATTCTTATGTAACTTTCCATTTGTGAGTAGCCACACTGAGTTCATTGAGGCTTAAAAATTTTACTATTTTAGTTACTCATTTGTGTCAGTGAATGCAGGAGCAGGGCCTAAATGTGTCTTGTTGCAAACAAGGCAGGAAAAAAATATAGGAAAAAAAATACAAGACAATCCAACTAAGGATACTTTATATGGACAGAACATTCTGGTTTAGATTTGCTATTGGTCCTGTACAAATAAATAAGTAAATACAGTTTCCAGCCACAGTTATGAACAATGTCACAAATACTTAAGGCCCCAACAATGAAGCTACTCAAGTGTGTGTGTCAATGTGGCCAATTCTGGCTGTATTTAGTGTGTTCTTAAAACTAGAGTCATAGGGTTAGGTAAGAAAATTGGCTTTCATTTAAAGAGATGTTTCTAGCCCTTTTGGTTGCAGAAAAGGTTGGAAATGTGACCCTCTCCCTCAAGGTTCCAAAATTAAAAGGGGAATAAAAAGACTCCAAAATATGGTGCTGTTTTACCAGCTCATGAGTTTTACACCAAGGGCTGCTTGTGTGGATCCAATTCCAGGGTCAGGGCCTTGAATAAAGGGACTACTCACAGTGTGTGAAGTTGAGCCTATGAGTCGGTCTTTGCAGGATGGCAGCCAAAGTTGGGAACAGACCAGAGAGTTTCAAGTTAGAGTCCATCAGGGAGGGAGTTTTTTGAATTGTTAATGTCTGATTCATAAGCGCCCTCTACCACACTTTTCCCCCACACTAAAATTAAAAGCAGCCAGCTTAAATCAGGACTGAAACTGAAGAAGGTCTGAATATTGGGGATTTCTGCTTCTGTGCTCCCCCTTCCATTTACTCAATGGACAGTTGAAAGAGCAGGGCCCGGGGTTGAATGGGGAAATCTCCTGGCAGCTGAGGGTTTGATCTTGCAAAGGGTTGCAGTCCAGATCCTCAAAGACCATTACATGGCTAAACTCCCATTCATTTCAATAGGAGACAGGCACCTAACGACCTTTGAGGATCCTGGCCTGACTGCTTTGGCCCTGATCCAGCAAAGCATTTAAGTACATGAGCAGTCCCAGGGAGTTCAATAAGATGACCCATGTGCAGAAGTGCTTTCTTCAGTCAGGATCAGAGTACCCGGTACTTGCTGGATCAGGGTCTTAGTCAGCTGGTAATTTCCCCCTAATGGCTTTAATAATTATTATTATTAATAATAAATAATAATAAATACATAATCATTAGTATTAAAGTGGTGGCTAAAGGCTTCAGCTGAGAGCAGGTGCCCGTTGTGCTAGGGAGTATTCACACACACAGCAAGAGACAGTCCCTGCTCCGGGAAGCTTCCAGTCTAAATAGACAAGACAGACAAAAGGGCAAGGAGAAGGAAATACCATTATCCCCATTTGCAGGTGGAAAATCCAGATTTAATTAAAAAATAAGGTCTCTATTAGTATTAATTATTATTATTATTGTATGTGTATCACCATTAGGCCTAGCCCTTGTGGTCACAAAGATCTTTTCTGATGCAGAAACCAGCTGTAAACTGAATCAGTGAGGTCTTCCTGAGTTTGCCACCCACCTGAAGCAATAACTCCAAGAGTTCTGAACTTTCCCATTCCTCTCATAGGGTTGATTGTTCTGAAGGTTGGTGATGACAATTGCTATGCTAATGCTGCTAACGACAGTGTCTCACTGCTGGAAGAGAGGGAGGAGGGCAACCGTTTTGTCTCGCGGGAGAAGACCCATTCCCAGCTTCTTAAGAGTTTCCTTTGTCATCCATGTCTAGAACCATCTGCTTCTCGAGTCACTAGCTCAGCCCCAAAGTCTGAATGCTTCATCCCATCTGGCGATTGTGGTTGGTTCCCCAACAGCATTTCTTTCACCTCTCGATTTGACAGAAGACAGACAGGAATGTCTCTTACCGTGGGCCAGATCATGTTACTATGAGTCTCACTAGACTGTGCCTTATACTTGGTATAATCTCATTGAAGTCAAGGAGGCTACGTGAGGAACAATGTACTATTCAGTGTGAGGAAGGGTGTGATAATTAACCCGCTGCCTATGGACAGCACCTAAAACAGCAGAGTCCTGATCCTAGCTGAGGCCAACCCTTATGAGTCCCAGCTGAGATCAGGGCCCCATCATGCAAGGGGACACTGTGTAGCACATGGAGAGAGACAGTTCTTGCTCTGGAGATCTTTGCAGTCCAAACAATCAAGACAGAAAAGAGGGGAGAGGGAAAACAGACACAGGGTGAGGAGCAGTTTTGTTCAAGGTCAAACGGCAGATTTGTAGCTGGGCAGGGAATCCAACCCAGGTTTTGGACTTCGTCGAGAGCCCTAACCCCTGGACCAGGTTGCTGCCGATGATAACATAATTAATTATAATTATCTAAGTAAATCAACCAAACGTATAGAGGGAGAAATCACTCCTCTCCACTATTCAAAGTTAACACAACCATATAAAACCAGCCACATCACAAACATAGTAACCAAAGCCCCTTCCACCTGAATACAGCTCAAGAAATCAGAGGTATAGCTGCTCTGTGTTGCCACCTGGTGATGTGGACTTGTGAACATCCCAAAGAAGCTCCCACAGTAACTCTCAGGACGACCTCTCTCCCTTTTTGTTTTCCTGCCTTGCGTGGATTTTGATGGCTCTGGCACTGAAACAGTGCTTGCTTGGAAACGATTTGGGTTCGGTGTTATAATGGCAGTGCAAATGTGCTGGACTAGAGACATTTTTACGAGGAGGCATCTTTAAGGAACTACCACAGGCAAAAATACTGTGGAGACGAAGGAAAACTACAGAACGTGGGATGAAATGGGTACGTTAAGGGAGCTCTAGAGATCTCTTGTGCAGGGATACTGCTGGCTGTAGTCTTTGGTAGCTCAGCCTAGGTTTTTGAGATGGGTGTCAAAGGAGCTGGGAGTGAAGTCCTGACTCTAACTTCATTCGTCACCCTAAACTTCCATTGACTTCAATGGAAGTTTTGTCTGAGAAGTGACAGCAGAAGTGGACCCGTTCCAAGCTTCCATAATCTTTTGATTGTTGTAAGTTTCAGTGGAAATGGATGTGAAAGGAGGAGAGAGAGAGAGAGAGCTGGAAGAAGATTTAAACATTTTATGGCTGTGATGGAAACCTAATCTCTCTTACAGTATGTACAGTAGCATAGCAAGGCTCCAAGATCAGAGCCCCGTTGTGCCGGGCTCTGTGCATACGTGTAGTGAGAGAGAGAGAGAGACAGCCCTGCTCTGAAGACTTTACAATTGAAATAGACTAGGCAGAGAATAGGTTAATATTTCTTTGTCACAAACTGGGAACTGAGGCACTCACAGGGGAAACAACTCTGTGAGGTCTCACACCATGAGTCTGCAACAGTGGCAAGAATTGAATCCTGCTCTCCTAAGTACCAAACCACTACCTTAACCACTAGACCAGTCCTCTTCTAGCATGCTCTAACATGGCCAAGAAAGTAAAACTGACTAAAAACAAGAGTGAAACCAACCAGTTTAATTTTGCTGTGCCAGTTCACTAGAAATGGGGATAAATTTACAATAAAGATCATAATTAGTGAGAAGTAAATTTGGAGGTTAACCTTCTTTCAGCTTCTGAAACCTGAGGTCTTCATAACCCCAGGGGAGAACATCCATTTTTAACACAACAGGGACTTGCCAGTTCTTCAGGCTAATGTGTAAGGGCTGGTGACCAACTGCATATTAGCCAGTACCCAACCCTTCAAAAGTGGTGAAATTAAGGCACCAGAATCACAAAATGTATTTTGCTCATTTCTCTTGATTTAACTTTAATTATTTCTGTTAATAGTTCACAGCATATTAGCAAACGGGCTTCAGTAGGCTTTGGATCAGACCCCATAGTGTTCGAAGAATAATAATATCTCAAATCTTCATTCTGCTCTTGTATGTCTGGAGGACCTCCATTGAAGTTAGTGAAGTGATAGCAGTGTAAAAAACAGCATGCATGAGATTATGATGATGATTGGTTTGTATTACATTGTGCAAGAAGCAACTTGCCTAAGCAGCAAATCAGTGGAAGAAATGGAAATAGAACCATGGTCTTTTCAATCAGAATTCATCCCTGCACCACACAGCCCTTCACTAAGTGTGATGAGCAGTGGGACTTTTGGTGATAATTATTTGGTTTGTAGCTAACCCAGATTCAACCCTTTCTGGTCCAGATTCTAGGCACTGAGGGATTTGGCGGGGTGATTTGCCCTTGATAGTATTCTAGTAAACACAGGGTAACAAGGAAAGGCTGGGAAAGTAGAATTCAGTATGTGGTGTGTAAGGGAAGTAGGTACAGTATTTTGAGGCTGTGAAGGCTAGGACTATAATAGGGTTTAAAAGATAAATTGGATGGAGGTTAAATTGGATGGATAAATTAATGGAGGTTAAGTCCATTAATGGCTATTAGCCAGGGTGGGTAAGGAATGGTGTCCCTAGCCTCTGTTTGTCAGAGAGGGGTGATGGATGCAGGAGAGAGATCACTTGATCTTTACCTGTTAGGCTCACTCACTCCGGGGCACCTGGCACTGGCCACTGTCGGTAGACAGGATACTGGGGTAGATGGACCTTTGGTCTGACCCAGTACGGCCTCTCTTATGTTCTTATGTTCTTATTGGAAGGCTTGTGTAAAGATGGGCCCAACTGCACCATGACTATTTTATGTGCTGCCAGAAGCCTGCCACTGCACCTCATTTGATGTGTGTAACCTAAATAGTAAAATGGCTAACTGCTAATGCCCGATCTGTCTCACTGAAAACAGCGCACAAGGCGAAAAATGGTGGCTTTTACATGGAGGAAACAACGAAATGGTTTAAGGCAGCAATGGGGCTTTGATTAAGGGCATGACATTGGGAGGCAGGGCTCCTACCAATGGCCCCTGAAACCTCCAGCCCCTAACTGAATCCCTGACACCACTCACCATGCTTGGCTTTGAGATTAGCAGTGACTCTAGGGCAGCGGTTCTCAAACATTTATACTGGTGACTCCTTTCACGCAGCAAGCCTCTGAGTGCGACCCCCTTCTTATAAATTAAAAACACTTTTTAATATATTTAACACTATTATAAATACTGGAGACAAAGCAGGGTTTGGGGTGGAGGCTGACAGCTTGCGACCTCCCCCGCCATGTAATAATCTTGTGACCCCCTGAGGGGTCCCAACCCCCAGTTTGAGAACGCCTGATCTAGGGTGAGCAGACAGCAAGTGTGAAAAATCAAGACGGGCATCGGGTAATAGGAGCCTATATAAGACAAAGTCCCCAAAATCAGGACTGTCCCTATAAAATCGAGACATCTTGTTACCCTAAGAGACTCAGAGGAAAGTGCCTTATTACTGAACCATTCACCCTGCTCCCTACACCCCATACACTGCACTGGGGCACTGGAGTTAGCATTGACTCAAAGGGGAGACCACCATTTGGTGGACATGGGGCAATTAACTACGAGTCCCAGCATGCACTACAGCGCCCCCTGCTGTTAGGGACTGAGAAGAGTCTCCCTTGGCATTGTGGGAGTTGTAGTCCATCTGCCATAGGGCACTCTGGGTCCTGATTTGGCGATTAACTAACAGTCCTGGCACGTATTGCGTCAACTCCCTCTCTCATAGCCAATGAGGAGTTCGCCGCGGTGCATTTTGGGCTTTGTAGTGCACCCACTGCAGTGCACCATGGGAGTTGTAGTTCTATCTCTACCAACTCAAATCTGTAGCCGACCATTTTTGCAGATAATGCCCCCTCCCACAGCACCATTGATTAACTGCAATGCATTATGGGAGCTACCGTTTTCTGAGTCTGGGAAAGGTGTTAAATCCTTACGGGCCCAGAGCACACCGCGAGTAGCCTCATGAGACAGCGGGGAGAGTGACTACAAATCCCAGGATGCCCAGCTTCCTGTCTCTGTGGGCATCAAGGGCGTTTTGCCGCGGTGCACTCTGGGATTGGTAGTCCCCCCTCGACTGAAGGGGGTACGTTTACCGCCCTTCTGCCGCGGTGCTTTCTGGGAGTTTTAGTCTTCCTGCGAGGCGGGGGGAGGTGACGGTGCTATCGGAACTACCAGGGACCGCGGTGCACGCTGGGAGTTGTCGTCCCGCCTTTGGGTGAGCATGGACTCCACTTCCCGAGGTGCAGCGCAGTGCCCCTCCCCCCCGCGCGCGGAGAGCCAATGGGGCTCGGCCGCGGTGCCCTCTGGGAGTTGTAGTTTTGTTGTGCTGAGGAGGGGGGCTCTCTCGGCGGCCATTAGCTGTGTGCGCGCTGGGCTGGCTGAGAGCGGCTGGGTCGGAGCCTTCGCCTCCCCTTTCCACCCGGGGGTGGAGCTGCCATGGCGGCCCGCGCGGCTTAGCCCCGCTCCCCTCTCCACCCCACCCCCCCAGCTACGGTAACCGAGGAAGCGGGCGCGGCCTAGTCGAGCGCGCGGATCCCCGGGCTCGCCTAGCGGGCGCTGCCGCCCAGGGCTGCCCCCTCGGCCGGCCGCGGGGTGGGGGCCATGTCCCTGGTGGCCTATGGCAGCAGCGAGGAGGAGAGCGATGCGGAGGAGGCCTCAGGCGAGGAAGAGGAGGCCCCTCCAGTCCAGCCTCCCCCGGGCAGGGGGCTGTTCTCTGCCCTGCCCCCTCCCAAGCTCCCGCTGCTGCCCCCGCACCAGCTTCTGGGCTCCGGCTTCCCCCTGCTGCCCCCGCCCCATGGCGGGCCACCCCCTCCCTTCATGCTGGGGCCCCCTCCCGGAGTCAGGGGCTTCAGCACCCCCCCTCCAGGGATGAGCCCTGCCCAGGCCTCTGCTCTGGGGATGGGCCTGCCTGACCTAGCAGCCTTGGGGAGCCTAGGGGGGGAGCAGCCCAGGCTTGGGGGGCTCCCCCTGCCCCCGCCCAGGGACCCTGCTGGACTGAATCTCCCTCCTCCTGCCATGGCCTCTGCTGCTCCCCCCGGGGCTGGGGCCGGCTCGGGCCTCCCCAAGCCAAAGAAGAGGATTGCGGCGCCCGAGCTGCAGAAGGGGGATGTGAGTATGAAATATGGTCTTGTGTTGTGGGGATCCAGTGATGCCTCTGCCCTGAGCAGGGAGTGCCCCCGTAAGGAGGCATCTCCCATAATGGAAAGGGGGCACCCCCTGTTTGGGGACATCTCTTGCCCTCGGTGCAGGAGAACCCCTGGGAGAGTGTTCCTGCAACTCTCCCTCTCTTATTGGGGTGATCCCATGGCGGTTTCAGGCGCCCGTGAAACATTGCCATGACCCCAAGCATCCAAGCACAAGAAGGTGCCGGAAAAAAGTTTACACTGACATTGCAGCGTCTCAGAGGAGACAAGTCCTAGCTGGCAACTCTAATCCTAAAGTGTTTTGCAGAATTAAGCTGGAATAGAAAACTTATTTACAATCTTAATACAGCAAAACTATTTTATCCATAGGCTTGGTTGTTAGAAAAGTTGACTAGGTGATGAGTTGAAGCCTGACTCTACCAGTTTTGGGATATCCGAAATAATTTTTATGTTGCTAGTCCAAATTTATTGTCAAAACTAAAATTTGTTTATTTAAAACTAATTATCTAAAGGTTTTAGATTCCCCTGGGACATTTAGGTAATAGATTATCAGTAACTTGCCTTTGTGTTTTCATAGTGTTTCTGATCCCACTGGGTCCCTAAGCACCATGAAATTACAACTGGTTATGTGCTGTACAGTAGGCAGGGGGAGGGCAATATTCTTGGTCAAGAACAGAGGGTAACCACTCCTGCAGAAAGTTTCATTCTCAGAGTATGCAGAAGTGATGGGACCTCAGTTTGTCTTTTGAAAGAGCCTCCACAAAACTCTAGTTGTTTTACTGCTAAAGGATTAGGGAGATAATGTTGCTGGGATTCAAACCTTTGATTCGAGGACATACATGTGTCAAACCTAATATTGAAACTAGTTGGTTTAGGACTGCTGCTATCAGGAGATGCATTGGTTCAGCAGTGCCTTCTATTCTGAAAGAATCTGTAATATTTTAGCGTAAGGACTTAACTGCAAACCATGTGTGGGAATGGAATTGATCTGTATACCAGTAAAATAAAACCTCCTCCTGAGTGGAGCTTTTTAACAGTGCCCAGCAATCCTAGTTTATAAGACTTGGAAAGGAAGTGGAAGAATATCCTAATCCAATTGCTGTTGTGGCAAAAGCTTAGGGAAGCAGATTGTAGTTAAACCTCACAAATGGTCAGGACTTTCTTTTAAGTCTCTATTGAAAGATGGCATTTTCACTGGCACACTGTCTCCCTGTTCCCTGTCAAAGTGCTACCTATTTTATATTGCCTTTCTTAGGATGCAAAGAATAATCAACAAAATCCTGGAGAGACCACAGACTGTCTATTTTGAGACAGGCAGCTGAAGGAGGTGAACTCTGAGTATGAATTTATAAATAGTTGTAGGGATATAATTGGTCAGCCAGCATCTTAGCCTTGGGAGAACTGGACCTGTGTCAATGTCAATTCCGCTCTCACCTTGCTAGGAGTCTGCAGGAGTGGCAGAGGGAACACTGAAGAGTGCATGCTGTTCTCCATAGTCCCAACAACTCAAGGTGCTGAATTGCCTGTTAAGTGCCCTAGCCTAACAAATTCCAGAGCCATAAGCTCCCTCTGCCAAGATGACCAAAACGTAAGATACGTGACAGAGAATATCTTGTTGCTATACCTTGGGACTGTTTACAGTGAACCTGAATTTAGTCAGAGCATTGACAGACAACAGGAGAATTTATTCATTCCACTTCACACTGCTTTGCAATATGCATGTCCCCATCCCAGTTAGGGTGATAGGGAGAGGAAATGGCTTCTCTTTAGGTGTGCTCCACTCTGTTCATCTCTAATATCTTGTGTCATAATCCTCTTATTTCTATCCCTTCTGCTGACTCCAGTGATGATGTACATCTGTTGGGCAATGCAATGTACTGATCAGTCTGGTTAGCAAACTAACTAGTAGTGTTCTGCTTTCTCACATCCCCTGTTTGCTCATTTTTTTCTTCACAGCATCTGCTGAGAAACAGACATTTCATCATAAAACAGAAGCCAACCTATTGCAGTAAAGTTAACGAGGAGGCCATTGACAGCTCTTGTGGGATGGGATCTGTCTCTTCATGTATTGATCCACCCCCCACCCTCAGTGTAGCAACATATTAATTTTGAACAGTTATATGGCACAGATTATCACTGGCTATCATGTTAATGAGCAAGGGTCAGTAAAAAGAAATGCATAAAAATAGGGCCATTCTTAATTCTTCACTACTCCATACCTCTTTTCCATTGTGACATGCGTCCTAATCCTGCAAACCCCTCCTCAAAATTCCCTTCTTTCACCTTGCATTCCCACCCGGGAATTCTACCTCAGTCTCTGCTTCAGCATATCAGAATTTACATGATGAGTTCTGTTTTAACTCTTGACTCTCCTTATCTGTTTACTTTATCTAGCTTCATTTTCTACATTTGATTAACTTAGGTAGTAAACTGGGACAAGGGCCATGCCTCTCTTAATCTCTGTAAATCTCCATGGAAAGCTGTAGGACTGTATACATCTTTAGGGCTGGATTATCTGGTACACTAAGGCCCCTTTATGATGGCAGGGAGTGTTAAGGGGCCTCAAGCATAAGAGAATCAGTCTCTAAACATTCATTTCTAATAGGACTTGGGTGTCCAAAACTTCGAAGCTCCTTTGAAAAATCTCCACGCTAAATTACCAGATCCTCAATGTTATGAGTTTGTCTTTCCACTTTGGTTTAAGTTGTCTAAACACAAAAGCAGAGGGCTGTCAGTTTAGCAGTGGGTATTGTTTGTGATTTGATAAGAGCCTGACTTATAAAAGACTCAGACTGAGTTTTCCCTCATTGTTTTGTTTGTTATATTTAAAAAAACAGCAAAAAACTTTAAAATGCAGGAGCTGTTGGTACTCTGTGTGCTAATCACTAGTGAGCAGCTAAATGTGTAAGTTGTGCCTCTCATTTTCTCCTACTCACTCCTGCTTTGTAACAGTATTAAAATGACAGCCTTAGTATTTCAATCCTGACTTAATTTTAAGTAAGTGGGGTTTTTTTGGTCCATATACTGTACAGATGAGCTTGATCTTAAGTTGGACAAAACATTGTTCAGTTGCACTGAAATTGCTCTTATGAGATAGAAAGAACTAACACCAGTGTACTTGTTTATATAGCTATTGTTTTTACAGTAGCTTAGTGCTTTATACATGGCCCTCTCCAAACTGCACTAGTTACAACTGTTACTAAACATAGCAGTGAGTAAGCACAGTCTTGCTTTCATTGTGGATCGGGTGCTTATCTCTCATGATAGTAACCAGGGCTGGCTTTCAACTAGGCAGCACTTCTTGACCTGATCTCCCCATATCAGCGGGACAGGAGGTGAAAGAACTTTGGTCTCCTACTGCCTTTTCAGGCAGCTAAAGTCTTTGCAAATCAAAAAGCTGGCCCTGCTGTTAACATGATCTCTTTGATAAAATAAATAAAATGTACTTATTTATTATTTTATTTATTTATTTATTTACTGTCACAAGTGCTACTTACTTTGTTTTTTTCTTTTCTTTCTCAGTCAGATTCAGAGGAAGATGAACCAACAAAGAAGAAAAATTCTCTTCAGGTAATGATTTAAAATGTAATTTTCAAACTTATACTTCCTGTGGAAGCAACTTGATTGTCACAATCTTGGGCTTTCAGCTGGGGCCCTCAGGAAGGCTCCTGTCAGGATTAAGGGGGCACTAATGTACAGTAGCAAACCACCAGAGTTCCTAGTGCCTTTATAACAACTGGTTAGGCTGGTACTAAAACTTTATCAGACAGTTGAATCAAGTTGCCACAGGTAGATGACATATGAAGCTTAATCTGTAGTAGCAAACAGAATAATTGGCAGACAGTCAAGTCACTTGGAACTCTGAACCTGCTTGCAAGCCCATAAAAATGCAGGAAAGTAATCAGACACTTGATTGTCAAAATGCAGCAGACTTCAAAGTATTGTACTTCAGAAAAATGACTGTAAGCCCAATGCTGCTGCTTTTGAAATCGAGGCATTACACTGACTTCAAAATGGATAGCTATTTTGTCAAGGGACTGGAATGGGGCTTGGGAATTGTAGGTTCAGTTCCTGGCTCTGTCACAGACTCTCTGTTTGGCCTTGGGGATTTAGTTCCTGATCCTGCAACTTCTTGCACTTTGGCAGCAAGATTTTCAGTTCAAGGACCCTAATGGTCCATTTCTTTATTACTTAGCCTCTAGACCTCCACAGACACACTGGTTACTTCAGTGTTTTCAAACTGTCAGCCAAGCAAACCCTATCTCCAGAGTAGTTCCTAATAAAAGCAACATTTAAAAAGAGTAATATACTTGCAGATGCATTATAGGCTGGATAAATGGGACAACTGAAAGTAACAATTTATTGCTTCCTGTCCCATATGGGTCTAAACATGGTTCAGGGGCGGCTGATCTGTTTAAAAAACACCTATCATGAGAGGCAGTATGGCCTAGTGCATTGAATATGGGACTGAGACTCAGGAGACCTGGGTTCTTTTTCTGGCTCTGTTACTGGCCTGCTGGATGACTTTGGTCAAGTGGCTTATAGCTCTGTGCCTCAGTTTCCCTTCTGTAAAATGGCGATAATGATAGCAACCTCCTTTGTAAGTACTCTGAGATCTAATCACTGCATGCTCCAAAGCATGGGACTGTAGGGACAATCTGCAGTGTCTTGCTCCCCCAGTATTCTGGCTCCCATTGCTTGCAGGTGTGAACTCGGTGATGGAATTATGACTTATATTACAATAGCATTGACGGGCCCCAGTCTTGGATCAGGGCCTCATTGTATTAAGCTTACACACACATCAGAGATTCTCCCAGCCCTGAGCACTTATGCACTGTTCATGCTTAGATTGTAATGAATAGCCTGCAGGGTGAAGACTAAGTTGTGTAGTGTAAAAAGCTGGCACAGACACACAACTCATCAGTCTTTTCCTTACTTGCCATCAGCCTGTATATATGAAAGTTGGATTAAATCCCAAACGAGGGTCCAAGGCAGTGGTGGGCAACCTGCATTTTCCCCCTTTCCATTGTACAAGTGAAATAAAGCCTCAGTCCACAGCACTAGCGTTCTGCAAAAACCTTTACAACTCTTCCTGGTCTGTCAGATTTTTCTGTCACCAGTTCAGTGCAGAATATAGCTGCCTTTGTATCTCAGGCCATTGGAATTTTCAGTCCCTGCAGTGCATGCTGAGTAGTGGGGTGCCCATTGACAAGGTTAGATAGAAGTGAAATGGGGGGAGATATTGGGCACTGGGTTAGGAAAGTAAACTCTCTCATCTATTTTCTTGTCTCCTATTTGTATGAACCATCTTTTCTGAATGAAACCACCAGGGACTCAGCGAGGGCTCTGGCTTGTCTGCTTTGCTTCCTCAACCCAAAAACTTAACAGTGAAAGAGACAAACCGGTTGCTTTTGCCCTATGCTTTCTCGAGGAAAGCAGCAGAAAATGCCCCTGAGTCGAAGCCAGCTAAGGCTCCAACCTCCTCCAAGCCAAAACCTCTGTCCAAGCCAGCGGTGGCCACGACTCCTTCGCCATCTGCCATCAAGGCAGCTGCCAAGAGTGCTGCTCTGCAGGTGACCAAGCAGATCACCCAGGAAGAGGATGACAGTGATGAAGAGCTGGAGCCAGAGAACTTTTTTTCTTTGTCCGACAAAAGTGAGCCCAGCGTGGTCAGCCCGGAGACGTATGTGTATTCCGGCACCGTGGTGACAGAGGATCTGCCTCCTGGAACGGAGCCGGAGCCTGAATTCCAGGACGCTGCTGCCAATGCCCCTCTGGAGTTCAAGACAGCTGCTGGTTCAAGCACCACTCAGCACAGCTGGGCACCGAAGCCTGGAGAAGACTATGGCAACCAGCCATATAACCAGTTCCCTGGCTACAGCGATGCCAGTGTTCCGGGAGCATATTATCAGGTAAGAACCAAGATTACCAATGGGCTTGGTTTCAAAAGCAGCCTTTGAATGGGTGCTTTGAATTACTCACCCGAGCAGGGTATAGCCCTTGGAGCTTGAGCCTGTGTGAGCTCTTTCGGGCTAACACACAGCAAGGGCCTCAGCGTGCTGAGGAGGTGGTCTCGGGGCTTGACTGCAATATCAGTGTTTACCTAACTTTTGAAATGCAGCCACAGAATTGCACCTGCCATTGTCAGGGGCAAAACTGGGGGCTTGTTCAAGGCCATTACAAAACCCTGGGGGCAGTGTCTGAGACAGGATTGGTTCTTACTGATCCAACAGGAAGGCAGTGCTACGGAAGTAGCAGTTGAGTACGTGTAGCCAATAATAGATCTTAAAGGGGAAAAAAACCAGAGGGTTTGTCCTATTTGCTGCTTCGTTATGTCTGAAGGTGGGCTAGAGAGTTCTTTAAGGGTCTCTAGGGGGTTGTTTTTGTTGTTTTTTATCATTAGGAAAGGAAATGAGGAAGCATACACCACACCCAGCTCAAACTGCAGGGGTATCTTAGGCCGGTTGAATGTAGTTCCCCAGAATGGGATTCTAGAGTTAACATCTCTGCTCTTGCAGAAGGTCGCCTGCGTTCTTGGATTTGGTTTTACTACATCTCCGAATGACTGTCATTAGCTCAGCACCTCCTCACACTGTGGTGGGGTATTGGTTTGATGTGCTCTTCCCGCTGAGTCAGTATGTACTGAAATGCTAACCTGGCTTCTAGAGCCTTCTGAGTCTGCCTTTGTGGTCTCACGTGCCAGCATTAACCCCTCATTAATCTACTTTCCATATGAAGCCAAAGGGCGGGGAGAAAGCTTTAACAGATTGTCCGTGTAGTGGAGTTCAGGAGCTCCCCCAAATATCTGCTGAATCCTTTTGAGTACAGAAGGAAATCCACGTATGTCAGCTTACCTGAAAGTAGGCAAAGGTGCAGTGAACAGTACATCAGAATTTTGGGATGGGGACACTTTAGATGTGGTTGTGAATACACAAAGCTATGGCTCCAACCAGAGCAGAATTGACTGCAGTCTAAGGTAGTAGTCACTATGTACACATGTGTAAAATGCTGCTCAATCTGATGGTGCTTCCAAAGTAGTGATGAACTGGGGAAAAGGCCTTACGGCAGGATGGAGCCCCTTTGAGCGGGGAAAGAAATTCTCTTGTTGGGCTCAGGGCAAGGCATGTACATGCCTCATCGTGGGCATCAGCAGGCTAACACACCTCTAAGATCAGGTGATATCCCTGAAGGCGGCCTTTTAAAGGTACCTCACTCTGAGGGCATCTGATTCCAGATCCAATGCTGCATCTTGATATCTGTGTCCAGTTTTGTTCCAGTAGCTGTCTGATCACACCTTGATGACAAACGTATTTTACTCTTGATTACAGGATTACTACACCAGTGGCTATTACCCGGAGATGGATCCAGCCCTAGGACCACCACAGGAGATGGGCACTGACTCGTCCTTCATGGATGATGAAGCGGTTGGCATTTATTATATATCCTACCACAGAGTTCACATTTAGGTGCTATGGGATTATAGGAACATAGGATCTGCTTGGCAGCCCAAAATACTGGCCTCTCAAACCTAGTGCCTTTCTACTTGCCATGCCAGATCTGGCTGTTCTTCTTTCAGGTCTAGTGTCCTGTTGTGGGCAGGGGTCGATACCTGCTGCTGCCCACGTCCATTTCCTTAAAGTACACACAGTCTGTTTAGTAATAGCATATCTCACGGGGAAAGGGAAGAATTCCTTAAATGTAACAATAATACATTTGCTTTTAATGGTGTTGAGTGCCTTACAAAAACATTAACACCCCTCCCCCCCAAAAAATGTGGATGAGCAATGTAGTCACATAAGAAGAGATCAGAAGCAGTAGTAACATTGACTGATCTCACACCACTCCCCAGAAATAAATAAATCTCCCATGCTGAGAAGGAAATGACTAAATTGTAAGTCAGTGGAGCTTTGCTGACTTTGATGGAGCTACAGTGGCTTACGGAGAAGTCAGTGGACATACACCAGCTTGCATCAGCTGAGAATCTGGCCTTGTTGCTGTACATAAGAATACCAGTACTGGGTCATACCAGTGGCCCATCTGTCCCAGTATCCTGTCCTGAGGTAGTGGCCAATGCCAGATGCCTCAAAGGGAATTAACAGAGCAGAGCAATTATCAAGTGATGTATCCTCTGTCCTTCAGTCCCAGCATCTGGCATTCAGAGGCTTAGGATCACCCAGAGCATGAGGTTGCATCCCTGACCATCTTGGGTAATAGCCATTGATGGGCCCATCCTCCATGAACTTACCTAATCCTTGTGTTTATGTTCTTGGAAGAATGTTTGGCTAAACCCATGGCCCTGACCACTAGCTATGGCATTGGCTTTCCTGCCTTTTTTCCTCTCATACTAGTCCTTGTGATGAGATCACTGATTGCAAGATGGGCTGCTCAGAGCACTTTTTCTCACAATCCAGCCCCTTCCAGTGATCTCCAGATCTTCTGCTCCAGGTGATCTGGTTTGCTTTATAAGCTGATATCAGATATTCCTAGCAGGAGACAATCAGCAAGTCCAGCGTAATCTTCACTCAGGATGTAGCAAGGAGTGGATGTCACACACAACATGGTGTGGGATGCACAGGTGCTAGCTGGCAGCAAAGCAATACAAAAACTGCAGCTAAAAGACATTGGATCTACCTTACTTAACGCAACAACGTGCTCTGTTTATGTCTCAAGGGCTCAGCCGCTTCAGGTCAAAATTCGTTTGAAATGCACCACAAATTGCTGCCACTGTCCACAAACTGCCAGCAAAGCTGGCATCTGGAATCAAATGATGCTGCAGAAAGCTCTGGCTGTTATGTGCAATTCCCTACCAGCTGCCTCAGCTCATTTCATATGCCACCACCCTGCTGTGTTGCTTTGGAGACCTGGTCAGTTGTGCAAGGTGGATTTGCCGGTGACAACATTTTCAGTGCTTCCTTGACTCTTAGAATGGGGCACACGGAAGCCAGGACTGCTCAGTTCTATTCCTGGCTTTACCAGTGACTGTGGGCAAATATCTTCACTTGCTTCTGTCTCTCCATCTTTAAAATATATTTCCCTACCTCATGGGTTAGGGGTAGGGGAGAAAGTTTGTGGGGCTCACTGTTCGTAAAGAGTTTTGAGATCTGTTGATCTGTAGAAGAGCAGAGTTATAACATAAAAGAAGGACTCTCTGTCTGGGAAGATGAGCATGGTCGTGGCCCAGCACCACAGATGGTAAGCTGGATTATTCCAAGCCCCAGTCACCTTTGCTTGGTATGGCATATCAGAGCCATGTAATATGAGCATAATTCTCTTCTGACCTTTGTTTTAATTCCTCTCTCAGTTCAAGCGTCTCCAAGGTAAGCGGAACCGTGGGAGGGAAGAGATCAACTTTGTGGAGATCAAAGGGGATGATCAGCTGAGTGGAGCCCAGCAATGGATGACCAAATCCTTAACAGAGGAGAAGACCATGAAATCTTTCAGCAAGGTATGGGTAGGAAGTATTGCCTAGCGGGTAGAGCACTGGACCAGGATGCAAAAGGCCTGTCTTCAGTTCCCAGCTCAACCCCAGACCAGGGGCAAGTCATTTAATTGACCTTGTGTCCCAGTTCCCCATCTGTAAAAAGCCCCAGTGTGTGAGCAGTGAAGATTGACTAGGAGCTGCCTCAGCATGGGATCTGTTGTATAGATTCATGCATCCCAAGGCCTGAAGGGCTCATCATGACCATCTAGTCTGACCTCCTCTATAGCACAGGCCCGAGACCGTCCCCACAGTAATTCCTTTTAAACTAGAGCTTATCTTTTAAAAGAAAAAAAATCGCCAGTGATGGAGAATCTCCCACCGCCCTTGTCGAGGGCTTTAAAACAAACCAAACACTTCTGGTTTCTGCAGCATTGGCTTCCTGTCCATGTGACACCATTCCTCACTGATTTCACTAGCCCAGCAGTGTCTTTCCAGCATTGACAGTCATTTTGAATTTGTTTTTTCTTTAGAAAAAAGGAGAGCAGCCTACAGGACAGCAGAGGAGAAAACACCAGATCACGTACCTGATCCACCAGGTTAGCTGCTTACCCTGGGTGTGAAAACAGCCTTTGGCAATGTTACAGATGTGTTATCACTTAAGAGCAGACTCTCAGTGGAAATGAGCTGAAGGAGTTAATAACTTCTGCAGTTACAAGACAGGTCCCCCCACAGTGTGTCCCACATCAGGCAGACCTCAGTCTATGCATGAAGAATTCCCATTCCAGCCTGCAGTGGTTTTGTGGCGGGAGTTGAGGGCTGCAGCAAGCTGTATGGAGCAGAGGCCAGGGCTTCCTTTGCTCCTTGCACAGAGCTGAGCCCACTGTTGGTGCACCAATAATTTCTCTTGGGTTGAATCCATTTGGGGTGTTTTCTGAGATCCCATCCGAGCCCTGAGCATCCCTTATCTCCCTCTCAACTCTTGTGTGCCATGCATCTCCCAGAAAGGGTCACTAGAGGGTAATGAAAGCCTCTTCTGTTCTGCCTGTTTCCATCCTCCCCAGCTGGGGTGAACTTGCTGCCTCTGTTGTGCTGTGCCGGCTGGTACACGTATGACTGATCTGTGGAAGAAAAACGCCCTAGGAGACGACGACAAAGCCACGTGGTAGAGGAGAGTGCAGTGACACCGGGTGTGTCTGGAATAGCAGACAGCCTTGATGCTTGTCTGAAGTTGTGGATTTGTTGCACCTCTAGAGAGAATTCAGCCGTGGAGCTTTGGCACCAAGCTAACAGGGTATGCCTACAACCTAGGGAAACGAAACAGCAGAGAGAGGTCGAGAGGGTTCATGCAAACAGTCTACAGCCTGGCCCTCCCTTTGGCAAGCTTAGCAGGATGTGCAACTTCTCTAGATTCCCCAGACCTTCGATTAGATGTACCAGCCTCTCAGTGGGCAGCACGACCGTAATCCTAGGAAAAGCCATGCCCAGGCCAGAGGGAAGGGTTGGGATCCTGACAGACAGTGCCTCTAAAGGTGTTTGTTAGACTCTGATAACTCCCCTGATCTCCCCCAGCTACCCTCTCCTCCCATCTGGGGCTGCATGGAATGGGGACTAAATGCTGAAGCCGGTAGTGTCTTGCCACTAGATGGCAGAGGGCCTCCGCTTGCTGGGAAATCACCACCACCACCACTACTGGCTTCCTGGCTTCAGTGCAGTTGCCTTCCTCAGCAGAATGTTTTCTCCGCCCACCTGAGGCCCAGCATCCAATGTGGAGCTTTAGAGAGACGGTTTGTCATAGGTTTGTGTTTGGAGATCAGTGGCATAAGGCCACTGGGTTAGCCACCCACTGTTAGAGTTGGCTGAAGGGGATGTTGACGAGTGGTTGGAACAGGGGCCTGAGAGTCTGGGATCTCTCCCTGGCTCCTCATTGACTCGCTATATGGGTTTGAGGCATATTCAGTGTGTGTGTGTGTGATGCCTGCTCCCCAGGGCTTTTGAGACGTGACGTGTGTCTGTGATTGAACCTCTTGGGGAGTCTCCGGGGAGAGACCTCTAAGGAACTAGCTGCTGCAGGAAGTGGTTCCATAGAATCTGCATTGAGCCAGTGTCTCAGCACAAGTTAAAGGGTGCTGTGCTGCTGTAGATGGGACTTGAACCACAGGGCCTGGCCACCCAGGACCCCATGGCACTTCTCACGTGATAGGGACTCCAAGCATTGTTCCGGTTTGGCTTCTCGACAGCCACCTCCACCTCACTTTCAACTGGATACAAGATGATACATTTCCCTCTTTCGATGGGGTAGCATTGCTGTGTGGCTGCTAAGGCTCCACCCCAAAGGAAGTGGCATTTCAAACATAGATGCAGTGATGCCTAGGCTGCCCTTATCTGTTGATTCAGGTCTCTGTCAGGATATTTATATTACACCAGGGGTTTTCAGCCTGTGGTCCGCACGTCCCTGGGGAGCTGAAGACTGTCTAAGATTTCCAAAGCAGGACACACAACCATGGTACCAGAGAACTAACTCAAGTGCTCTGAGCTTCTCATTGTGAAGGGACAGAGAAGAGCAAAGAACCATTAAAACAGTGAACAACTGTTCTGATTTTGATCTCTTCTCCACTCCCGTTTTTTGCAGGCGAAGGAGCGAGAGTTGGAACTGAAAAACACATGGTCTGAAAACAAACTCAGCCGGCGTCAGACCCAGGCCAAATACGGATTTTAGCACCTCTCCTATTCTGTGGGCATTAGCCCAGGAGACCTACCATGTCAGACTCCTCCTGGCCTACCAGGAATTGAGGAGGCCGCTGGATCGAACTGTGTGGAAGGGAGGAAACAGCACTCTGTCTGTGAAGAGAAGAGTTAAATACTAACCATTTCTGAAACCCACGCTGTAATTTTTTTTAATGATAATGTAGAAGGTTCAAATCAAGTCTGGTTCATGCAGCTGGGGACTCTAGCACTGGACAGCCACAGACCTGTCCAAAGAGGACGTGACTGATGCAGGCTTTCGAGCTCTCATCCCGTAGGTGTACAGACTACCAATTTTTTTCTTTAGTCACCAGAACCTTAGGTAGAGTCTCAATAAATTTCCAAGTCCAACACTGCTCCTTTCTTGGACCTACTATGTGTTAAGAGTGTAATTTCCTTTCTGAAAGGCAGTTTCAAGGGCAGACTTTTTGTAGTATTATTATTATTTGAAAAACCCTTTGGGATAGCTCAGTTTGTACTTGTGTAGACACATCTCTTACAAGCAATTGCAACAGGTTTGAAGTGTGTCTGGTTATTTTCTTTTTCTTGCCATGCCCTCCTGTAAATTTTGAGTCACTTTTGAGGGAAAATGTTTGTTTTCAAGATGAATGTTGGCTAACAAGACGGTGCTTGTTTCAGTTTGAAAACAGCGCCCAGATACCCCCATTCTCTGGACTCCACGGAAGATATTCTGGTTTCCTCTGCCGGCACAAGAAGCTATTGTACGCTCTGGGACATATAAGAATGAGGTAGGTGTGGGTGTGTGTCCTCAAGCCAAGGCCCAGAGTGCTGTAAAAATTTGATCCAAATACCAAGTATTTCTGGGGTGAGATTGTGCCCTGCAGCTCGCAGTGAACCGAAGTCACAGCAGTATTTCTTATAATAATCCAAACCTAGGCAAAAGCTGCCTACAGCACATTTTTTATTTTTATTTTTTTTTATTTTTTTTTACCTATCAGCCTATCTGTATAACTCCTACTTCCTGCTGTGGCATCAACTCTGGTTTAAATGTGAACTCCACCCACCTAGCTGGAAAAGGGAGACAATATCTAGACTTAAATGTGTGTCACAGAACACTTGAAAAATGAGTTTCTTCATTTCACTTACGCTCATGGACTTCCCAGAGGCAGAGGCGGGCATGTCTGCAAATAATACACTGGCCAGCTCTCCAAAGATGTGTGTGTTTATCCATTCTTCCTGGCCTCACTTCCTAGTTCATTGTTTGCTGCCGAACTCTTATGATACTGAAGCAAGGAGCGAGTCAGTCCAGTTCTTTAAATTACATTCCCAACTTGAAAGGTTTTATTTGTTGTACTGCAGCTAAAGCAGTTGATTGCGGCAATTCCGTGGAGGAAATGCCAAAGGGCAACTTGCTCCCATCTACCCCCTTCTGGGGGAGGGGGTGAGGGGACATACCCGGTGAATGAAGTCTGATGGTATTTTAAAATCAGATTTATGGGTTAGTTCCCTGGATGTTTTAGTACTTTGCAAAGCCCCTTTTGAGTGTTCCAATGAGCAGAATAAAGTTACTGTTGAGTAATTTATTCATATCATATCTGTACAGTGAAATCCTCTGAAAAGAGACTTGATAAAGGAATAAAACTTTTAAATGAACCGAACCACCCCTCTGGTTGCCTCCCCAGGGGATGGGATTGTTCACACGCTCTTGTCACTCTTAGGAAGTGGATTGATACAGGAGTGATAGATCGTACCAGTTTTAATTCACTGAACCCTCGTACACCAAGGCCCTGTTGCACCCTGCTGGCATGGAGCTTTACAGTGAGTACAGCTGTAACTTACACCCGCTTTAAGGCCCCTTACCTCTGCCAGAACTGTGGAAAAGGAGCCTTAAGGCTTGTCGACACGTACGGTGCTGTGGTGGCACTGCCATAGTAGTTAGTGAAAGTGCTACCTAAACCGACGGAAGAGCAGCTCCTGTCGGTGTAGGTACTCCACCTCCCCGACAGCTGTGGCTATGTTGACAGGAGAAGCCCTCCTGTTGACATAGTGCTATGTACAGCCGGAGTTCCGTCGGCATAACTGCCTGAGCAATGCAGTTGTACTAATGCAAGTCTGTAGTGTAGACCAAGCCTTAGTATCAATGGGAATCAAGGCCAGGATCCTGAATAGCCGGCACTACTCTAAACGTATACCTGAGTGACTTTGGGCCTGAGTATTGGTCGTATTTCTGTATCGTAGAATAGGAGGCAACCCTGCTGGGCAAAAGGGGGACACCAGAACTATTCCCTCCTCAGCTGGGGCAGTCACAGGTCAGTGAGGGGCTGAAGAGACGGCTGCTTCTCAAAGCACCAACTTCTCAGGCCTTTCTCCTGCAGGTGATGCGTGAAGGGAAAGCCAGAGTTTAAAGGGAGACTTCAGGGCCATGGAGCATTCAGATAGCTTCTCCCAGGGGCGTGGAATCATGGAGGGGCCATATGAGCCCAGCAGTTGCTTTTCCGCTGGTCTGTTCGGTGGTGGGGTTTGCGGCTACCCTCCCCACAAAGAAGTGGCAGGTCTTAGGGTGGAGAAGGGGGAAAAATCAGGCAGACACCAGAAGCTCTCTGGCCGCCAGCTGCTTAGTAGCTGTGTTGCCAGGAGCACACTTTGAGTCAGATCACCCCCAGGAGAGGGGACAGCGTCAGGAGTCTAAGGGACCTTTCAAGTGTTTAGGGTTTCTCGTCAGTTTCACCTTCGCTCTGGATTTTCTGGCTTTGAGAGAGTTATTTTTTTGTTCCTGACTGCAGCGTTCCCTCGGGCTTTCCTCTGTACGTTACCTAGTGGAACCCCCAGGCGATGCGACTTCCTGCAAACCATCCTTCTGCATGTAGCATTTCCTGCCTACCACCTTCCACAATCCATCCGTTTTGTAACCCTGCCACTCTTCCCACATCCCCCAGTACTTCCACCCTCTGTGCCTCTCCCCGTGCTACTCCTAAGTGGCAGCTGTTCCTTGCAGCAGCGATGACACAGGGGGGTCCTGTCTCTGCTACTGGGCCAGAACCTAAAGACCATCCTTCCTCTCTGAAAATGATGCCGGGGGGTGGGGGGAGGAATTACAGCCCGGCAGTTGCTTGAGCAGCTTCTAGATCAAATACTTTGCTTTCTATTCCTTTTCTCTGAGGATGCTAAGACACCTTAAGGGCAGTTCAGGGGCTCAGTGAAGGCCCATCGCTTTTATTTACACACAGCCCCCAGCGGTGATAAATTCTTGTCCTGAGAAGTGGGAGCGAAATACAGCCCATCCTGGTTACAGATCAAGCAGCAGAGGGTCCGTAGGGACTTAACGTGGAACTTAACCCCTGAGGCCTACCCCTCATTTAAACAGGATTTAAATGCTGCATGCCTGCATGCGTGTCGATTTCATCCCATTTGCTTCTGTTTATTTCCTTTATTTAAAAATAAGAGTCCTCTTCATCTAAGGCATCAAGTCAGTGGGCAGTACCGTCAATGCCAGAGGGTTTTGGTCACTCCATTTGGGCTGCCTGGTTCCACCACATGAAGCAGCTTCTACGACTGCCCAATGACACCAAGAAGCAAAGGCCCCCACTCCAGGGAGGGAAGGAGATGACATCATGGGTCCAAAAAAGACTCAAGTCTTGAGTCCCAAGCAACGGAGAGCAGGAGGGATGGAAAAGCCGACAAAGCTGGTGTCATAGCTGTGAGGAAGAGACTTTGTGAGCCGAGGATCTTGCTGGGGTTTTTATTGGCGTTGGATCCTACTGTCCTTTCCATGGAAAGATCTCCCCTGCTTCCTGAATCTCCCACCCTTGGAAGTGGGGGCGAGCGCCAGAGCGTGTGATCCTTGAATTCCCGGAGCAGGCTGCTCCATGCGCAGACGTGAGAGAGGCAGGCAGAGCAGCTAATGTCTGCAGCAACTCTGTGTCCTCAAGAGCAGCTGATGGGGAAGACGTCTTCTCCGGGGGTTCTCTGGAACCCTTGGCAGTAGGTGTCCTGCCAGCGTGCCTGAAATGCAGGAGGGCTCTGAAAAGAGTGAAAACGCTTGTTAAGTGCCCGAAAGGGTCGGGTGTTTGCCATTTTCCTCTCCCCAGCTCAGGGAGGGAGGGTAGGCACTGTGGGGGCTGGGCATCAGGCTTGCACGGGGACATAGCGGGGCGCAGGGGGGTGTCATGACACAAGCTATGGGGTGTGTGACTTCTTGCTATTTAGGTGCCAGAAAACTTAAATGTGAGAAAATCAAGCAACTTCCTACGAGGTTAAGACCCCCCCGAAGTGTGCCCTTCATCTCATAGTTTTTCTGTCCTTTCTCTTTCTTCACTCTGCCGGCTGTTTTCACTGCACCACTGATAATTTTCTGCTGCTGGCTTACAGATAAGATAAGTAGCAAACAGGCTGGGCCACTGTTTGTTAAGAGTTGTTGAATTTAGATACTGGGATGAATATAAAGATGCAGCTCTATGCCCCTGGTTCTCAGACCCACTGATGCCACCCTGGAGAGCAGATGGAAATGGCTGGCTGAGGATCCCCTGGCTCTCCAGGTAGTGTGGAGCTGGGGAGAGGGCCCTGCTCCCATCTGCCGGGGCAGGAGGTGAATTGGAGGCATGGCTGGAGAACCATAGAGGGCCCAGCATCAGCTTACGGGGTGTGCAAAAATGGTTGAAAGTCCATCCCAGCCCCAAGCCCAGCTGGTAATATGCCACCCTCCAACTCTTATCACCTGTCCATATTAACGTGGGTCAGTATTGTTATCTCCATTTGATTGGGCAACTGTGCCACGGAGTGGCAAAGTGACTTGTACAACAGCAGGCTAGTGGCAGAGTTGGGCGTAGAGCTGATGTGACTTGATCTGTCCTGTGCGCTAGCCCCTAGGCCGCACTGCCACCCTTTCATGTTCAAATCTGTGTTAAAATTTTAAACGTGCCTGGGAAGGGAGGCTCCCATCAGTTTAGCCTACAAGTGTGTTTTTTTTTTTTTTAAATTAAAAAGCAAATCCCCCCCCACAAAAAGGCTACTCCAAGAAATGCCCTTCCTCATTCTCCTTTATGATTAATTAAATCCAGTCTCCTCCCACCCCCTCAATCGCTCAAGGGTTTGAGTGTGGGAGCAGGGCTGGAGCGTGAGAACCCGAAAGTGACATTCACTCACTCATGGGGAGGTTCAGCACTGCAGTGGTGCACGGGCCCCGTGCTCTCTCTGCATGGGGAAATTTCAGCCACCCCCAACCTGATCCAAACCCCGATGAAATCCAGGCTCATTGCAGTGGAGACTGGGACTTGTCCTGGGCCCAAGTCCCCCTGGGCCTTGCAGGGGCATTTGCCCCAGCAGGTGTGAACGCGAGCTGTGGGCTGACTTTCCTCTTCTGCCTCCCTCATTTCTTCTGGCTTTTCCCGAATACCTACCTAGGAACTGCTGCTCCCCGAGGAGTGCGGGCCAGGATGGTCTCCAGAAATCAGCTCGTAAATGTTTTCTAGACCTTCCTGTCCCCTGGGGGCCGCTGATCTGGTCAGGGTGGCTGCCTTCCTGCCGTATACCGGGTCGTCAAACTCCAGTGGGTTCTGAGAGGAGGGAGGAGAGAGAGGGAAAGTGAAAGGGACGTGGAACTGCGTTGCGCTGTTCCTGTTCACGCCGTGTGGTGCTGGGGAGAGGCATGGGACGGGCAGCACCGGGGACAGGGATTCCTGGAGCACCCACAGAGCAGGGACAGCAATTGATCACCCTCCCCACCAAAGCATCATCCCCCACCAATATGCCTCAGCCTTGAGGCAGCGTGGGTCTGTGGGTAAGGCGCTGGCAAGCTGGGTTCTGTTCCTAGCTCTGCCACTGCTCCGCTGGGTGAGCTTGGTCATGTCCCTGCTCTGTGCCTCAGTTTCCCCTCCCATTCTCTGTCTTCTCTATGTTGACTGTAAGAAAGAGACAGGTTTTTGCTATTTATCTGCAGCACCCAGGACAAGGGGGCTCTGATCTCAGGTGCAGCCTCTAGGTATTACCATAATACTCCAGAATAGTGGAAGGTTCAGGGGAAATCCGATTCCTTGGCACATTAAGTCCATGGTCTCTACCAGCAGAGGGGAGAATGGCATCGGTGGGTTCTGTGGGACAGACCCCCACCCACTAGGATCAGGACTGAGCCCCACCAAACTCATTGCACACATGCCCCCAAACAGCCAGCGCACGTGAATAACCAGCTGGATTTGAACCAGCGACCTGGAGTGTTTCAGGGCCTATCAGACTCTACTTGTCCTGCCCCCTTGTGGCCATTTAAAGTGCAGCTCCCCACTTGTCCTTCCACGGGGCACCCACCTCTGAGGACGGTCCAGACGGCCTCCCCCTACTCCCCTCGACGGTGAGAGCTTCGGGCAGCCGCCTCCTCCGGGACCCGTTCCCCGACATGCTCCGGAGGAGCCTGCGGTGTCCTGGGGCCGGCTCGGCGGGAGGTCTGGAGGAGCCCCGAGGCAGGGTGGAGGCTGTGTCCTGCAGGGCTCTGGGTAGAGCCCGGGGCTGGGCCCGGCCCGCCAGCTCTACCTCGGCGTAGACGTTCTCGGGGTCAGGGCTGGGCAGCGAGCCCCGCCCCATGGCGTAGAAGGGGATGGGCTCGTCGGGTTCATAGTAGATGCGTCGTTCGGGGGGCGGGAAGCCCTCGCGGGGCTCGGCGTAGGTGTGGAAGCGCATCAGTTGCTGGTACTTGGCCTCTGCAGGCTGGGCTGGCGCAGGCTGCTCGGCGGGGACGGGTGCTTTGCTGACGTGGGCGTAGGGCTCTGCAGAGGCCCCGGCCTCTTGCTCGGGGCTGCGCGGCCTCTGAGTAGGGCCGGCCTTGGTGGGGAGCCGGGGGACGGAACAGGGAGCCTAAGGGAGGAATGAGATGAAGTCAGCGTCCATCTAAGCAGCCCTGCTCCTCCCCGCTTTGTGTCCACGTTTACCTCCGCAGAAGGGCATCCCTCATTCCTTTGCTCCACAGCCAACGGGCAGGGATGGGTCTGCTGGCCGGATGCCTGGGGCTGTCTGAGAACCAGGCTGTAGGCTTGGCCGCCTGCTGCCGAGGGGACGTTTGCTGGCTCGGGTGGGGTGCCGGACCCTGCTTTGGCTCCAGCCGGGATCTCACCAACCTCTTGGCTCCTGTCACTCTGCGGCAAAGGGAAAAGCTCCTGAGCAATAGAGGTGGCATTAAAAAGAGGGGAGAGGGCGTGGTCCAGTGTTCAGGACCATCTTTTAGCTGTTTGTACAGCACCTAGCGCAACACAGTCTGGTTCCGTGACTGGGACTCCTAGGTTCTACGGCGAGTGACAGTGCACAGGGCTGGGTGTCAGGACACCTGGGTTCTCTTCCTAGGGGGCAGGGTATCAGGACTCCCAGCTTCTATGCCACTGGCTCACTGTGCCACCTGGACCAACCTGCCTTTCAATTGCCTCATGGGGAGTTAATTCTGCCAGTGCATTGGGACTGCTGCACGTCTTGGGATGGGGGATGATTCATTCAGATGATAATTACTGTAACACCTGTGACTGTCTCCCATTCCACAGCTGTTTTGGTACTGACCTCAGCCTCTGATGTTGCACTAGCCCAGACCCATGCTGCTTGGCCTGGAGAATCCCCATCAGCAGTACAGGGCCTATGACACACAGTGGAGAACTTCTGATCCCCTCCAGCAGAGGGGAATGGTGATACACGCCAGGCTGCCAGCACATTCCTATGCCTGTCTTGTGATGGCAGTGGTGGCAATCCAGCGATTCCTGGGTGCGCAGTGGGATGCCAGGCGCTCTGGGTGAGTTGCTCTCTTACCCTGGGGCAGGGCGCTGTCAGGAACTCGTAGTAGGGGGTGACGGGGGCGGTGGTGTAGTGCTGGAGCAGGCCCTGGAGCTCGGCGTGGGCGCTGTCCTCTCCTAGGATCACGTAACTCTCGTCTTCCAGCTGGTCGAGGATGAAGTGCCGGCAGCGATCTCTGCCCCTGGAGCCCCAAGAGAAATCAACACGGCGGAAGGGGTGAAATTCCAGCCACACCAGAGTGAAGGGGCCCAGGGGTCTGGCTCAGCGGTGTCTAGGTCTTCAAGGAACCAAGGAGGCCGGGGAGATTGGAAGAGACGCTCCCATGATCATGTTACCCCACTACCAGCGCCGTGTGGCTCCTTGTCTGCTCCCAGGCAGCTGGGCCCCGTCATAAGAATGATCCCTAGCCCTGAGACCCCCGGCCGGCCCCCTACACAGTGTGACGCTCGGCAACCGGCATTGTGAGGGGCCTGGCGGAGCACAGAGGCAGCGAGTGGGGCTGGGGGCGGCTTGAAGATCTCACCTGCGGGGCTGGCTTAGGAGCCGGAGCGGCCAGGTGACCTCACCTGTACGACAAGACAAATCCCACGGTACTTTCACTGAAGCGAATCAGGAAAGAGCCCAGCGGCTTCTCCTGCAGCAGCTGCTCTGTGTCCCTGTGGGGGAAGGACGAGCGGGGTCAGAAATAACCCGGGCGGGAAGCAGCAGCTCCCGGGTGAGAGGGGAGGCTCGGTAGGGCCGGGGTAGGTGCTGCTGGTAGTTCAGGAACAATATCTCAGTCCCCCACCCCAGGCTTGGAAAGGGGCAGGTAGACATGGGGACTCCTGCAGCTCCCTAGGTCCTGGCATGCCGTATGTGGGGGCAAATCCGGCTTGTTGGTAGAGGTGCTGGGGAAAGAACCCAGGCATCCTGGCTCCCTGGCCTTCACCACTCCCTTAACATAGGCAGGAGGGTGAAACTTCTTCCTCAGCCCTATTTGTGGCAGCAGGGCATGGGGCTGCCTGTGGGATCGGCCCCAGGGTCCCGAGGACGCTGCTGAGGGGATGAGGCCAGGCAGCCACGTACCTCCCACCGCCGGCTCTGGGGTACCCGCTGGGCACCTCCCGGCCCCTCACCTCCTGCTGATGAAGCCGTGAAACCAGAGCGGCAGCTCCCCTTGCTGGCGGATCCGACTGGCCTGCGTGCGCTCGAACCACGCCCGGGTCTGGGCCTGCAGCGCCGATGGGGCCTCGGGAGGGTCCAGGCCAGACCCCAGCCTGGCCCACGTCTCCCTGAGCAGAGGCCAGCTCAGCTTGGCGCTGGCTGCCGGCCACGAGCTGAGAGGGGCCTGCGGGAGTGAGAGCAACAGAGGCCTAAAGGGGGGGGTGGAGATGGGGAGAGACACCCAGGGCATCCTCCCCCTGCTCTCCTCAGTCTGCACCAGTCAGACGCTCCTCTCCCCCCACACCCCGAGCAGCTGGAGAGTGGCCAGTCCGACAGCTCCCGGGACAGTGGTGCCGTGACACGAAGCCGCAAGGGGCTGGACCAAGAGCTGCTGATTCCTACCCTGATGTAGGTGCCTTGGTTCCTCTGAGAGCCGGGGGGCTGCTCCTCCTTCTGGGCCCCAGCTGGCGCCGCGCTGAGCACACCTCTGGCCCTGTCCAGTGGGGCCGGCTCATCTGTATCGTCGTCTTGGTTGAGACCGTTGGGTTTAAATGTGCTGAAGAGGAGGGGTCCCTGATTGTCCCAGACGTCAGCCCCTGGGGATGGAAACAAAGAGGGTTCGATCCTCCAGCAGGCCCCCCGGTGGGCTCCGAAGCCTTCCCATCCCCCTGCACTCTTGCGAGCGCAAGAGTCTTCTCCTCCGCAGCTCTCGGCCCCATCCCAGGTCTCTTTCCTGCCTGGCCTTTGGCCCCTTTATGCAAGCCACCATGGACCCTTCCAGCCATAACAATATCCATCGAGGGGGAAACTGAGGCACAAAGCAGGGATGTGCCTTGCCCAAGGTCACCCCCAGCAAGCCAGAGCTAGGATTCGGACCCAGCTCTCCTGAGTGCCAGGTGAGTGTTCTATCCACTAGGCCATGCCGCCGCCTAGCTCTCAAGGGCTGTCTGTCAACAGGTGTTAGGTGCTGCACTTTGACCCTCCAATCTGGGACAATGAGAACTTTGCCGCTGACTCCCTGGAGGCAGAACTTCACCCTTATGCTGGGAAATGGTGCTGGGAACCGGATGGCCTGAGGCCAGCCAGCCCAGTTCCGTTAACCCGGCCTTGCTACACCTGGGCTGGGTGGTGACCCTAGAGGTGGAGAGCCCAGCAGTTGGGGCTGATTGGAGCTGCTTTGTTCTGTTCCTATAGGGGTGGGGTGGGGTTAGAAGCTGGCTAAGGTCTGGGGCTAGCCCGAGCCCTTGCAGATGGGAACAGCGTGGCAGGAAAGGAGTTTGTTTTAAGCTCTGGTTGGCCTAAGTCTCTAAATGACGCTTCTACTCATTACCTGCCGAGTCCAATCAGCAGCTGGAGCAGGCTGGGGAAACCGAGGCAGGGCAGCTGCAATGCCGTGCTCTGCTGCGAGGGGGTGCTCTGAAATGGCACATCTCATGCTCTTCCTTAAAGCCTCGCGGTGCTGGATTCTCCACACACCCACCAGCGCTTGGGCCTTTATCGCTAGTCTCAGTATACTGGGTGTTTTTTATCAAGCCCCACCTCCTGGAGTCCTGGGATGAGGTTAGACTCCCAGATCTCTTTCTCCTTGTTAAAATACATTTCTAGCTTGGGGGTGGGGTGGGGGTGTCCATATTTCCCCTTCAAAATATGAGCCTGGTCTAATCCTAAAGGCCCAGAAAACTAGAAGGCAAATAAAAAGCTCCCAGAATGTCTTATTGTTTTAAACAAAATCTCATGTTTTTCTGGGCTTTGTGGCTTTTGAACTCTTGGAGTTTGTGGAAGTGCACCCTTCAGATAGCCCTTGGCGTTCTCTTTCCCCGGGTGTCCAGGATGCCATTGGACCAGACGGGAAGGGATTTAATCCTCTGGGGTATAGACAGTTTCCAAATGCAGCCTCTGTGCTCCAGAGGCGAGAGGAAGGGCGGAAGGAACATCGTCCATCTTCTTTGCCCTTGCAAAAAGATGCAAAATAAATGCAGCTGCTTTGCTGAATCTTTGCTGAAGATGCAATAAGACAGCTGCTGGGCTGGGACCGCAACTCTCCTCGTTGTGGACGGCACCGGGAGGAAAGCCCAGAGCTGCACGTGGGACGCTTTCCCTTCTAACATGCCATTTGGGGTTGGTTTTCAACTTTGCCAAAAGTCCCCCGTTCGGCTGAAGTTTCCCACACTGGGTATCTGCCTGGGGCTGAATTTTTGGGGAAAGTTTCCGCTAAAGCTGTTTGGGAGAAAGAGGGGAGGGAAAAATCCGTCCTTTTACCCAGGCAGAAAAAATGCTTCCTACCCCGTAGGTGACTGTGTAATCCAAGACTGCACCAGAATTCAGCCCCTTGCTGCAAGTTTTCACAGGAAACCTTAACTGGGCACTTCTTAGCATTGGAGGGTTTGATATTTTTGCTACCTTAGTGTTCTTTTAATGGTTTTTAATGCAATTGCATCCTCCTCAGTGACAGGGACTCTCCCCCAAGGTGTAGATCTAGCATGATGGGGTGTTAATCCTCAACCAAGACCGCGAAGGCTGCTGTAATAATCACAGGAAATACAATTGTTCTGATGCGTTCTAATCCTGCTCTAACGACAGGAGACCTCTCAATAGAGTTTAATGAGGTTAATTAAAACAGGAAGTAATTATTAAAACCGGTTGCCCCGTCCCACTTTCTTAGCATCTCGAGATGTCTGCCAGCGAGTGCTGGGGCAGGTTTTGGCGTCCTTTTAATACTAGCCCATCTCCTGCTGCTCACATGGAGAACCATGTTTCAAGGCCCCACTCCTGCAATGTGATCGAGGACACCAGCTTGCACAAGCTCTGCCCAGTGACACGGCTGCATTCCCAGGCTCCTGACTCCAGGATCGGGGCCTGCGCTTGTGCAAAAGCAAGAGACACCTGTCTCTAAAGAGAGCTAACCGGCTTTTCTCGTTGCTGCCGCTGAGTCTGTCCCAGGATACCGGAGAGACGAGGTGGAGAAGGCAATAGCTCCTATTGGACTTTTGACTTGGGTCGGTGAAGGAGATGGAGCTCTCCTTCGGGGCTCTGAAGTGTCTCTCTTTCACCAGCCAAATTTGTTCCCCTAAAAGAAATCCCCTCCCCCGCTTGTCTCTCATTTTCCCCCCTTTTCTCCTTTAAGAAAGAGAAGGAACCAATTCACACCCCCGGCCCCCACCCCGGTTAGCAGGAGCGCCGTGGGAGTGTGGGCTGCTGCCCATTCCGCCCGGGCAGCGTTTGACATCTGCTTTGCCCTGGGGCAAAGGGCCGGCCTGAGGCGCAGGGGGCAGGTGGATCAGATTCGGGCCTCTGCCTTCGAAAGCGTTGGTGCTAGGAGGGAGACGCAGCGCGCTCACCCTGCCCTTAGAGAAAGCGTGGCAGGGATGGCCCCGGCGGGAGGGGCACGGCTGGCCCATTGAACCGTCCGGCCCAGGGCATGGCTGTCGTCTGGAGGCTGGTGTGGAGCGAGCGGTGAGATTCTCGGTGTGACCCCTGCCGGGCAGGTGTCTGCATTCCCCCAACCCAGCCCCCGCAGCTGGGCAACCTCCGTAAAGAGCCCCAGGATTGCCTGGGGGTGGGGGACTGAGCTCTGGGAGAGGACCTGGGACTCCATTGCCCAAGGGGACATGCCCACCTGCAGGACTCCTGCGTTGGATCAGCCCAACGTTTGAAAGGCGGCTGCCACTCTGTGGCACGGAGAGCTTCCCTGGCCCACTCCTGCTGGCCAGACTCCGGTCTCCATGGCTCTCGCCCACGTCCCTCTTCACTGGACTCCCCTGCAGGGTCCAAACCTGATCCTGTGAACAGAGGCCGAGGTTGCTCCCGTCTCCCGCCAGCTCCCCAGCGGCTCCTACCTGTCCTAGGTCCCTCCTCGACCCGGGGGTCCATGCCCTGCGGCCGCCCCCCTGGGAAGCCGAGCGCCGAGGCCCTGGCAGCGGTGTCTGCTGGAGGCCGGGGACCGTGTGAGTTCTCCTCGCGCTCTCGCTGCATGCACAGGGCAGGAAGCAGCTACCGAAGCCACAAGACACTGCTCGTTCACGGGCGAGTGGAGGAGCGCCGCCGGCGACGTCATGGAAAAGGAAAGCGCCGCAGCAGAATTCTGGGGCGAGGAGATGAGAGGGTGGGGTCACCGCAGCGCCGGCCGGACCGGGCCTGAGACACAAGGGGCGTCATGGGGGAACGTCCCTGGATCCGCGAGCCAGGGGCGAAAGGCTGGGCTCGGTCACCGCTCCAAGGGGTGGCTGCAGCCAGCCAGCACCTGTAAATGGCTCTGATTCTCGCCTAGGCTAAAGCCCTCCTGGGCCAGTCAGGGGGGTTGAAAAGCTAGCCAGCTAGGAACAGCTGGAGCTGTTCAGGGGGGCCTTTGGAGTCCTGGCCCATGAGGCCTGAGTTCGAGTCCAGCTACTGCCCTGGGCAACCTTAGACAAATGACTTGACCTCTGTTTGCCCCTTGTCTAAGGAAGAATCATCTTTCCTGTGTCTAGTTACACTATAACTGCCTCCAAGAGGGAATTGTGGCTCTGGGTCTGGGAGGGGCCTGGTGCCAGGCGGCCCGGGTCTCAGTTGGGAGGCCTGGGTGCTCAGGGTAGACAGATACCGTTAAACATGAGACCCCCTTCAGATTGCGATAAGGTACGTTTGCTATTTGGAGGCCTGACCTGGGCTATGTCAGCCCAGGAAGCTGTCTGGGACCAGGCTCGTCCTTGGATGGGAGACCTCGAAAATGTCCCAGGGGGCGGGGGAAGAGCAGAGAGAGTTCTGTGTGCCTGGGATCTGTCCCTGAATTCCCAAGGGATGGGGTATTTTGTGATCCCGGCGGGAGGCTTGTCAATTCACTAATTAATGTGTGGCCAGGGCTTTGGAAACTTAACTAGCTCTAGAAGAGCTGGGACTTGTTTTTCGGACCCAGCCAACATGGGCCAGGGATTCCTAGATCCTGAGGCTAGCGGGACTACCACGATCATCACCTCCTGCGACCTCCAGGCCAGAGAGCGGCCCCCAGGCCAATTCCTAGAGCAGAGCTTCTAGTAAAACATCTCTTCTTGATTTTAAAACGGTGAGGGGTGGGTTAAGGAAGCGACTTGAGAGCCAGAACTCCTGGGTTCCTTTCCAAGTTCTGGCAGAGGAGACCTTAGTGGTTAGAGCAGAGAGCTGGCAGGCAGGATTCCTGGGTTTAAACCCCTCTGCCAGTGGGCCTGGGTGAGTGCCTTCTCTTCTCTGTGTCTGATCTTTTCTCCCCCCTGCAAAATGGGGTAACATATTTGTCCCCCTCCTCTGTGAGTAGAAACCCCCTCCCTCAGTGGAGTTGGGGGAGGGAGGAAGCTAAATTTAGGAGAGCTCATAAAGCCAGTGTGGGGTGGGTCAAAAATTATGGCCCACCCACAAGATGATCTTCATGCAAATATTCTCCCTCCCCTGAATCTAGGCCAACCCGACCGGGTGTTTCACTATTATCCGGTCTGTGAAAAGTCTCCTTCCATCTGTCCAGCCAGGAGGGAGGACCAGTCCCCTGGGGTGGGTGAGGCCACCAATCACACTTCACCAATGGCTCGCATAAGCTGGAAACTGTGTCTAAACAGCTCATACTTGGCAGGAAAAGGGGGTTGAGTCGTGGGCCACTGGGAAGCAGAAAAAGGGCAAAATTTTATAATTTACTTATAAGGAAAAATGCAGCCAACTCAATGTGGGCCACTGCACTGTCTCCCTCTAGAGGGCTATGTGTCTCCCTGCAGCCTAATTAGCCCCTGTGTGTTGCAACTTCAGCATTAGAGCCACGATGATAATTATAATGATGATTATTATTATTACAGCAGCTACTAAAGGCTCAAGCTGAGATCAGGGTCTTGTTGTGGCGGGCGTTGCACAGAGTGAGAGAGAGTCCCTGCAGAGAGCTTAGCAGTCTCTGTATGCCAGAGACAAAGGGACGTTTGCAACATAACCCTAGGGAGATCAGGGAAGAGTCCCTCTCTGTGGGAATCCAGAGTGAGATTGAGGGGTGACTGGGCCTGGCCGAAGGGAAAACAGATGAAGTGTTTGGGACAGCCAGGATTCCTGCTCACTGGCTGGACAATGGAAAGTTTGACCAGTTACTCCAGCGTAACCCCTCATGTGCACACACTGTTTCAAGTACCATATATTGTTGTTTGTTTAGTTTAAACCTGTTCTTAAGCAACGTAAATTAAACTGGGGGAAAAATAATAACTCCTGGCTCTTATAATCCATAGCTGTCAACATGCTTTTGTCACGGGGGGTGGGGGAGTCCCGTTCCCACACCCCCCACTTCTTGGGATTCACAGTGATTCTTAGCCAGCCAGTAGATCAGAAGGTTTATTTGAGATGCCAGGCACACAGTCCCACTTAGAGCTGTCAGTACAAACAGGCCCCCTTGGCCCGGCCCTTCTGGGGGGGGCAGGGAGATGAGACCCCGAATCCAGGCTCCCTCCTCTTCCCCAGCCAGCGTCTAACCCCTCTTCAAAAAACTCCAACGTCTGCCTGCCCTTTGTTCCCTTGCCAGCCCCAAGGTGTCAACTCCCCTCCCCCTCCATCTCAGGTTACAGCTCCAGGTTTCCAGGTCAGAGTAGTTTAGCCTCAGGAGTCATGTCCACCCTTCCCCCTACTTGTCACTTCACCCCCCCCCCCTTCCAGTCTGAACTGAGCGGGGTCGCTCTGACCAGCGACCTGGGGAAGTTCAGGGCCCCCTCTCCAGGACAACGCATCCGCTATCATGTTGGCACTTCCCTTCACATGGACAATGTCCATGTCATAATCCTGCAGGAGCAGACTCCACCTCAGGAGCTTGGCGTTGGCCCCTTTCACCTGGTGCAGCCAGGTCAGGGGGGAGTGGTCGGTGTACACGGTAAAGTGTCTCCCAAATAGATACGGTTGTAGTTTCTTGAGGGCCCACACCAGGGCCAGGCATTCCTTCTCGATGGCCACATAGTTCTGCTCCCGGGGGAGCAACTTCTTGCTCAAGTACACGATGGGGTGTGTCTCCCCCTTTTCATCCTCCTGCATTGACACCGCCCCCAGCCCCACGTCTGAGGCGTCGGTGAATACCACAAACGGCTTGTCAAAGTCCGGGTTTGCCAGAACCAGGCCGCTGACGAGAGCCTCCTTCAGCACACAGAGCGCCCTCTGGCACTGCTCGGTCCAGATCACCTTGTCTGCTTTCCCCTTCTTGCATAGCTCAGTGATGGGGGCAGCTATGGCACTAAAGTGGGGCACAAACCTTCGATAGTACCCCGCCATCCCGATGAAGGCTTGGACCTGCTTTTTGGTCTGGGGTGCGGGCCAGTCTCTGATTGCCTCCACCTTGGCTGGTTTGGGCTTTAGGCGGCCTCTCCCTACCCGGTGTCCCAGGTAGGACACTTCAGCCATCCCCACTTTGCACTTCTCTGCCTTTACGGTCAGCCCAGCCTTCTGGAGTCGGTCCAGCACTTGTCTAACCTGGGCCACATGGTCCTCCCAGGTCTGGCTAAAGACACAGATGTCATCAATATACGCCACGGCAAAACTCTCCATCCCCTTCAGGAGCTGGTCTACCAGGCGCTGGAAGGTGGCTGGTGCCCCTTTGAGGCCAAAAGGCAGGGTCAGGAACTCATAGAGCCCCAGAGGGGTGATAAAGGCAGATTTCAGCCTGGCATCTGCATCTAGTGGCACCTGCCAGTAACCCTTTGTAAGATCCATAGTGTTAAGGAACCGAGCTCCCCCCAGCTTGTCTAGGAGCTCATCCGGCCTGGGCATGGGGTAGGCATCAGACACAGTGATGGCATTGAGCTTTCGATAGTCCACACAAAACCGGATTGACCCGTCCTTTTTGGGGACCAGCACCACTGGTGAGGCCCAAGGGCTGGAAGATGGCTGGATCACCCCCAGGGCCAGCATGTCATTGACCTCCTTCTCCAGGTCCTTGGCAGTGTTCCCTGTGACTCGGAAGGGGGAGGATCTTATAGGGGGGTGCGATTCCGTCTGCACCCGGTGGACAGTCAGATTAGTGCGTCCAGGCTGGTTGGAAAACAGCTGCTGGTACAGTTGTAGCACCCCTCTGATCTCAGCTTGCTGGGCAGGAGTTAGCCGATCCGAGAGAGGGATTATGTCCATGGGGGAGCCCACTCCTGTCCCAGGGAATAGATCTACGAGAGGATCAGCTCCCTGCTCCTCCCAGTGTCCACACACAGCCAACACCATATTCCCTCTGTCATAATATGGCTTCATCATATTCACATGGTACACCCAGTTAGACAGCTCCACCACATAATTTACCTCATTCAGTTGCTTGACAACTTTAAAAGGGCCTTCCCAGGCGGCCTGTAGCTTGTTTTTCCTCACGGGGATGAGAAACATCACCTGGTCCCCGGTGGCGTAGGCGCGGGCCCGCGCCATGCGGTCATACCAGACCTTCTGCTTCCTCCGGGCTCTGGCCAGATTTTCCCTGGCCAGGCTCATGAGTTCCGCAAGTCTCTCTCGGAAGGTCAGGACATACTCCACCACCGATTCTCCCTCGGGCGTGGCCTCCCCCTTCCATTCGTCTCTCATCAGGTCCAGGGGCCCCCTTACCCTCCGTCCGTATAGCAGTTCGAAAGGTGAAAATCCGGTAGACTCCTGGGGCACCTCCCGGTACGCGAACAGCAGGTGAGGTAAGTACTTGTCCCAGTCCTGCAGGTGCTGGTTCATAAAGGTTTTCAGCATCATCTTTAGCGTCCCATTGAACCTCTCCACCAGCCCGTTGGACTGGGGGTGGTACGTTGTGGTCCAGTGGTGTCGGACCCCACATTTCTCCCACAAGCCCCAGAGCAGGGCCGACATGAAGTTGGACCCTTGGTCTGTCAGGACTTCCTTGGGGAACCCCACTCGGCTGAAAATGGTCAGTAGCGCGTCTGCCACAGTGTCTGCTTCGATGGAGGATAGGGGCACTGCCTCAGGGTAGCGGGTGGCAAAATCCACCACCACCAGAATGTATTTCTTCCCCGACCGGATCGTCCTGCTGAGAGGCCCCACTATGTCCATAGCCACCTTCTGGAAAGGCTCCTCTATGATGGGCAAAGGCCTCAAAGCCGCTTTCCCCTTGTCCCGGACCTTCCCCACCCGCTGGCACGGGTCACAGGATCGGCAGTACTGTCTGACTGCGGAAAAGACCCCAGGCCAGTAAAAGTTCTGTAGCAGCCTCTGCCCAGTGCGCCGGATTCCCTGGTGCCCTGCGAGAGGGCTGTCATGGGCCAGGTACAGTAACTTGCGGCGATACTTCTGGGGGACCACCAGCTGTCTACTGATCCCCCATGACTCCACTTCCCTGGGGGGAGCCCATTCTCGGTACAGGAACCCCTTCTCCCACAGGAACCTCTCCTGGCAGCCTCTCCCCATGGTCCGTACCTCGCTAAGGCCGGCCAGGTCCCTGAACTTCTGCAAGGAGGGATCTCTCTGCAACTCGGCCTGGAACTCGGCAGCTGGGGAAGGGTAGGGGGCCGGCTCCCTTGTGCTTGCTGAGCCTGAGGCCGCAGCCTTATTGAACCCGGTCCCTGGACCCCCCCTCCCGGCTGGGGCAGGGTCCTGCACCCCTGGTACGGTACCCTCTCCACGGTCCGGGTGCAGTGCCCCTCGCCGGCTCTGGCTACGGGTCACGACCAGGGCGCCCGGGGGTTGGCTTGGCCAGTTTTCTAGGTCCCCCCGCATCAACACCTCCGTGGGCAAATGAGGGTGCACCCCCACGTCCTTGGGGCCCTCCTTGTCCCCCCACTTCAGATGCACCCTTGCCACGGGCACCTTGAATGGGGTCCCACCCACCCCCGTCAGGGTCAGGTAGGTGTTGGGCACCATCCGATCTTGGGCCACCACTTCGGGCCAGGCCAGTGTCACCTCAGCACCCGTATCCCAGTATCCATAGACCTTCCTCCTGTCCACCTCCAGGGGAAGAAGGCACTCGCTCCTCAGGGACAGCCCTGCGCCCACCCTGTAAACTGAGAACCTAGAGTCCTGAGTGTCCAGTCCCCCAGAGGAGCTGGTCTGGGGCCCTCCTCCTTCCTGAGCAGGTGGTAAACTGCCCGTCCACCTTACCTGGGCTGTCTGCCCCTCGTCGGGCTGGGTCCGTACCCAGTTAACCCTGTGGGGGTTCGGTCTGCTCAGGCTGTCCTTGGGGCACTGGGCCCGTATGTGGCCTCTCCGGCCACAATTATAGCAGCTCATGTCCCATGGGTCCCCTCGAGAGGGGCGGTCGGTCCTGAAGCTGGACAGTCCCCTTTTGAGGGGGTTCTCCATATTCCCTCTTTGGGAGGTCCTGCGGTGACTCTCTCGCTGCATCGTGGTGGGTCTGTTCCTTTGAGACTCCTCCCGGCCACCTCTTGGCCGGCTCTTCACAAACTCGTCGGCCAGCCGTCCGGCATGTCGCAGGTTCTCTGGCTTCTGTTCCTCCAACCACAGCCTTAGGTTGGATGGGCACCGCTTATACAGTTGCTTCAGCACGATCATTTTAACCAGGTCCTCCTTCGTCCGGGCCGCATCTGCCCATCTGCGGGCATACCCCTCCATGCGAATGGCCAGTTCGAGATATGTGCCCTCAGGGGTTTTCTCCTGCCTCCGGAACCTTTCCCGGTACATCTCGGGAATCAGCCCAAACTCATGTAGCAGGGCCTTTTTGAACAGTTCATAGTTCCCTTTCTTTGCTGCTTCCATTCGGCCGTACACCGCCACGGCTTTGGGGTCTAGTAAGGGTATGAGACACCAGAGCCTGTCTGCGGGGTCAACCCTGCACACCTCACAGGCCGTCTCAAAGGCCGTCAGGAATTCATCTATATCCTCCCCTTCCTTACGTGGGGCCATGATGCCCTTATCAAAGCTCCTCCTCACAGTCTTGGATCCCCCGTCACTCACCGCAGCCGGGGCCTCACTGCACCTCATCCTGGCCAGCTCCAGCTCGTGCTGCTGCTGTTTTTCCTTCTCTTCCCTCTCATGCTGTCGCTGCTTCTCTCAGTCTTCCAACTCTCTCAGTCTCATCTCTCGGTCATATCCAAAGTGCCTCCGCTCCAGGGCTGGGGAACCCCGCCGGGAGGATCCCCTGCTGGCTGCCAGGGTCCGGGTGCCCTCGGTATTGGCAGGGCTTCCCCCAGCCCCGCCCCTAGGCATAGGTGAGAGGGGCATCGGGATGTCCTCCACAGCAGTCTGCCCCTTCCCCATCGGGTCAGGCACCGGGGCTGGAGCTCCGTCTGCCGGGCGGCTCCCCTCAGAGGCAGGGCTCGGTGCATCCACACGATCCTTCTCCTCCAGCTGCGCGATCAGCTGGTCTTTGGTCAGCCTCGCAATGCGCAGTCCCTGCTGCTGGCACAGCTCCACCAGGTCGCTCTTAAGGCACTTGGCATACATCTTCCTGCTGGCCACTCGCAGGCCTGTGCTCTCCGCTTCCCACGGTTTCCAGGAGGAACCCCCCTGTGTGCCAGCCGTTCTCACCACCACTCTCCCAGGGTCGAGCTGCCACTCTTCACCCCGGCACTGCTCACTGCAGTGCCCAAGGGGACCCCGCTGCTGCAACAGACCTTCTCGCTGGTCACACACTCTCAGGGGTTAAGCGTAGCTCCTCTGCCCCCCCCAAAACCGCTTCTCTCTGGATCTTCAGCGCACCTGGTTCCTGTCAAGCCCCCTTCGTTATACTGCTCCCCAGTCACTTACTGCAGGAAGTGTCATTCCCGGGGTGCAGTGGATCCCACCACTGCCACCAGTTGTCACGGGGGGGTGGGGGAGTCCCGTTCCCACACCCCCCACTTCTTGGGATTCACAGTGATTCTTAGCCAGCCAGTAGATCAGAAGGTTTATTTGAGATGCCAGGCACACAATCCCACTTAGAGATGCCTGGCACACAGTCCCACTTAGAGCTGTCAGTACAAACAGGCCCCCTTGGCCCGGCCCTTCTGGGGGGGGGCAGGGAGATGAGACCCCGAATCCGGGCTCCCTCCTCTTCCCCAGCCAGCGTCTAACCCCTCTTCAAAAAAACTCCAACGTCTGCCTGCCCTTTGTTCCCTTGCCAGCCCCAAGGTGTCAACTCCCCTCCCCCTCCATCTCAGGTTACAGCTCCAGGTTTCCAGGTCAGAGTCGTTTAGCCTCAGGAGTCATGTCCACCCTTCCCCCTACTTGTCACAGCTTTACAAAGGATCTTGGCTCTGGTATTGCCATTGTACAGGTGGGGAAACTGAGACACAGAGACTTTCTCAATGCCACCCAGCAGGAGAGCTAGGAATAGAATGCTGTTTACTTGAGTCCTGGTCCAGCGTGTTATCCACTAGGCCACACTGCCTCCCTCTGCCAGATACCCTTATCCCAGAATCAGGGTGGCTTAGTCCCGTGTTGCTATTTCAGTTTAAATTATCTCTGTACATTAACAGGGTGCAATTGTCCCAGGTGGAGAAGACTGCAAGCGCTGTCCCCTCGTCAATGCCTGGACAGCACCTAGCACTTTAAGGTGGGGGGGTATAAATGCTGTGGTGGCATGGCTGTATCTTTGCTGTTCCTCTGTCCTTTAACTGGCTGGGGGATCAGTCCCTCTGACAATCAGTTTTATTCTACCTTAAGAGATCTGACCCTCCTCTTTCTCTTCACACCTCAGCAGCCTCCCAGCCTTCCCCTGTTTCCCCTCTGGGCATTTTGGTTAGAATATTTTTATCTGTCAAACAGGTTTCCTGTTTGTAATCCCCCAGCTTCTGAGCACAGAGCAAAGGCAGAGAAAGGGGAAGAGACGTTGTGTTTTTTACAGCTGATTCGCCCTGCTCTCTGAGCTCAGCCACTGCTAAGTAGAAGGCAGGAGACCCTGTGGTCCTGGGAACAGCCGGACTCAAATACCTGTGGATTTGCTGTTCCAGCTCCACGAGAAATCAAGGCACCGGGCAACGTTGCTTCAAGTGACCTTAAGAAACCTGTCCTAGCTTCTGCTTGCTGTAGGCCATGATTGTCCATTGGGAAGGCCTATCTCAGGGCTTTCTCAAGAGAACTTGATAGAGGGATCATATTTTTTTAACAGGTTTTCCCAGGTCTTGCTCATTTCAGAGTTTACTGCTGCTGCTTATTTTTTTTTAAATCCCTTAAAAATCTAGGAACTCTGAGTCACTTTATTTGGAGCCTGCTTTGCTGAGTCTGGAGGTGGTAGTTAAATAAAGAGGAGGAGGAGGAACCAAACAGATGGGATTGGTCAATAACAGAGGAAACTGGCCAGAATTCCTCACCAGGAGAGGTGTCATAGAGCGGAGCGCTTTCATATCTATCGCCTCTCAACAGAAAACTAACCAGAGCATCTGAGCGGCCTCCATGCTGGGGAGACGAGACATCTTGTTGACCAGGAAAATTCTGGAGTGACTCCTGTTTTGGTTCTGTGTGGTGGGATTTCTGGGAAGGAAGAAGTCACAAGCCACCGGGAGGCTAGTTCCAAATAAACACAAGAAGAGCACAATTACCGTGAGCCGAGAACTTGGTGAGTAAGATTGGCTGCGATACAGAGTTTGTTCTGATCCACTCAAAGCAAACAGGTGGTTGTCTTTGTAATCAGCAGCTCCCCAGCCAGTGTAATTCAATGGGGCTGCAGTGAAGTCAGTGGACTGATGCTAACTTACACCAGAGGGGGATCTGACCTTGCATGGTTTTGCTGCAGCGGGGCAGATCTCGGGAGATGTTCTGAACGGTCAGTGATGAGCTGTGGGAGGTGATCTACCATCTTGCTGTGATCCTTTTAATCCGGCAAGTTTCAGAACAGGGTCTGCAAAATAGACCTAGAAATTGAATCAGAGAAATGTAGGGCTGGAAGGACTCCAAGAGGTCCATATCCCCCCTCTCCCCTTGCGGAGGCAGGAGCATTTACTATTCCATACACAGAAACTATTCGCCCGCTCCAGAGAAAAAGCAAAGGATGTTTTCACTTGCCTGAATGGAGCAGAATTTTGCAAAGCTGTTTGTTCCCCTCCATGGGCTGCTTTCCCTGCTCCTTGCTAGCGGGACAGGGAGAGAGAGAGACAGGTCGGCATCAAAGGATTGAATCCTCTATTTCTCCCCAGCTCCTATCATTTTTGTCAGCCCCTCTCCTTGGTTCCTTCCACATCTGGGCACCAAGATATTCTGAAAGTGAGATTCTATAGCTGAAAATTTGCATGACAAATTGGCCGGCTTATTTTCCTCTTTATTGAATGATGCAAATAATATTTATTTTGTGCAGCTGCTTAATGGTGATGAGGCTGATTTCAGTGAACAGACCCTGTGGGCAGCAGCTGGGATTGCTGATTTATTTTTGGGTCAGTGGCCAGGAGGGGTTTCTTATCCTTGGGTGCAGATTGTTCCCAGTAACAGGTACCTATGGTGCATGCTCCAGAAACCTCTTGAGCTTCTACATTGCTTGGTTGGGTCTGTCTGGAGCAGACAGCTTCGGTTGCTAGTGCTGTTGAGTTAAATTCACAATCCCCTGGCTTGACAGTGATGGGGGTTTGACACCGCTGAAAACAACCCAGCTCCCTGTATTGAATGGTTCTAAATCCCATCTGAAGCCTTCTGGAAATCCATGTCTGTGTAGGTTGGGGAGCCTTTTTTCTCTTGTAGGTTGCTGTTATTGCTGGTCAGGATATGTTCATGGCCATCAAGCCGGCTTTGATCTAATAAGACAATCGCACACCTGGTTAAAGCTAAGCAGCCTTCATCCAGGCTAAAGGGAGGGAGTAACTTAGCCCCTTTTACCCAGTGAGAGCTGGAAACAATAGAAGCCACCGTCCAAGGCAACAAGTGGCAAGGTCTGATCTAGGTCTAAGTTGTGTGGGCTGAAGGGTTCCCTGACTGCAAAGGCTGGGGCGAGGTGAGTGTTAGGCAAGCCGGGTGTGTGAACAGCAGACAGCAAGCGGAGCAGTGTTGCGAGTGGCACTGGGGGAGAGCAGAGACGGGGCTTTTTGAGCACAGAACGCACTGGAGAGGCGGGTGCAGGGATTACTGAGCAAGGAAAATGATGGCTGTTGTTGGTTCCTATTGTGTTCTGGCTGGTGATCTTCTTGGGTCACGGTGACCTAACTCCCTGTTAGCCCTTCGAGGGGATCCCAACAAGGAGAGAGCTGAGGAACATTGGCTGCACAGCTGAAGACCTGGCCCTGCATATTCTCAAAGTCTCCTGCTGCTCCAGCGATAGCTAACAAGCTATGTAGTGGGCTTCTGGATAGCTGACCCGGCTCTGAAATTGCATCACATCTGGGTGCTTCCTATGTGGTGTACAGTGCACTGGACTGGGATTCTGTTCTTGGCCCCGCCACTGGCCTGCTGGATAACCGTGGGCAAGTCACGGCGCCTCTTAGTGCCTCAGTTTCCCCATCTGGAAAAGGGAGAGAAAGCTCGTGCCTTCCTTTGGAGAGCACTTTGAGATCTGCTAACAGAACATGCTGGATGAGAAGTAGGTGGTCAGGATGATGTTGTTGTTCTATGTACTTGGCTCTGGACGGGTTGGAAGGTCTGTTGGTATTTTTTGCTCCCTGGGAACAGCTGAACTATTTCAGGCTTTACCGTGGGTATGGCTCAGGCTCTTAGCATGCCTCCCCTCCGTTCCAGCTGGTTCCCTAATGGAATTCCTGTGGATTATAACAGCAACACCGCACGCCATCGGCAAACCACTGTCAGTCCCCCTCTCCTCCCACCGTCCTTCTGCAAGCATCACGAACCCACGGCAGTTAGCTGGAGCTTGCCTCCGGATCATAAGAATGGCCAGGCTCCGTCAGACCAAAGGTCCAGTTAGCCCAGTGCCTAGTCTTCCGACATGCCCAATGCTTCAGAGGGAAGGAACAGAACAGGGCAATTAGTGAATGATCCATCCCCTGTCATCCAGGCCCTGCTTCTGACTTAGGTGCCACTCAGAGCATGGGGTTGCGTCCTCGTTCCTCAGTTTCCCTAACGTTAGAAAGGGGACAGGAAAACTCCCCTAGGTCTGGCATGTTATTCGTGCTCCACGCTGGAGCAGGTTGAAGGGGCAGGCACAGAGCAGAGGCTGGGATGAAGGAGAGTAGATATTTAATATTAAAGGCAGCAGGGCTGTGCCAGATTTGGTGATCTGGTTTGCAGGGGAGGGGGAGGAGAGGAGGGCAGAACCCCTTTAGTTTTAGGTTCAAAGATCCTGCTCCTGCCTCAGAAACAACCCTGCTGAACGTTCACATGCAAGTGATAGAGATTTCCTTTCTGCCTCGATACTTTTGCCAGCCCCTATGGCTGTGGTCTCTGAGCCCTCATTCATGCTCTGAACCCTCTGGGAGTATTATTAATCCCCTTTTATGTTTGGGGAAACTGAGGCCAGAGAGGGCAAGTGACTTGGCCAGGGTCAAACGGAGCCAGGACTAGAAACCAGATGTCCTGATTCTCAGCCCAATTCTGCTCCCCTCCCTGAGCTGAGAATATAACCCAGAAGTCTGCCAGTCCCCTGCTCTAACCACTGGAGAACACTCCCCTCCTCCCACAGTTGAGTTTAGGACTCAGGATGCCTGAGTTCTGATCTGTTGTCCTAACAGTGTTGCCTCCCTTCTGGGCAGGACACAACACCAGTCTGGGGCCAGTCAGGGAATTGGACAGTGCCACAGCTGGGATAGCAGCTCCTCGCCCGGAGTCAGATAACGAGTGTATTATCTGTTTCCCTGGAGCCGCTGGCAGAGGGATCGGCAGCCTGGCGTATTGTTGCCAAGATCTTCCCATTGAAGTTTCATCCCACTAAAGCACAAACAATGTCTGGAATTTAGCAATGGCAACATATTTTCATGGCAGTAAATATAGCCGAGAGTCACCTCCTCACCCCCTTAATCAAGGGACTGTCCATTGTATTCAGATTTAAAGAGACAGTTCTGAAAAAGCTGGACGGATCCCCGCAGCTCTGTGAAGGCCCCTCGATGCTGATCCACGGCCCCCCCGCTGTCCCGCCCTGGGCTCCCCACCACCGCTCTGCCAATGCCCCTCAGTCCTGACTGTTCCAGGCTTCTCCTGGCCAGCCTGTGCCCCCTGATTCCTGCACCCCCTGCGCTGGGAGAATCAGGGCTCAGGATCAGAGCTCTCCTCATTCTGTCTTATCTCCCTGCGGCAGAATGAGCATCTTCTCTTGGTCTTTTGTTCCGCTCTGGGCAGAAGCTGGGAGCCTGGGCTGGGGGATGCAGCTGATCAGAGAATGGAGGAAACATGGCCCAGGGGCCAGGCTGGGAGTCAGGTGACCTGTGGTCTGGTGCCAGCTCTGCCACTGGCCTGCTGGACAACCTTGGGCAAATCCCTTCCTTGCTCTGAGCCTCGGTTTCGCCCATCTGGGAAAATGAGGCTAAACCTAGTGGATCCCAAAAGGACTCGGTTAGTGTTTGGGAAGCCCTGCAAGAGTCACAGGACAATGCAGCATTTGTGAGAGCAACCAACCGCTCCTGCAGCTGAAGCCCTGGGGTTTTGGCTGCCTCTAGCAGCTAGTCCTTTGTCAGAGGCCTGTTTCCCCCCCCACCCCCGTCGTGTTTCTGGTTCATTTCCCGCTCCTTGCACCCACAGATTCCCCTTTTCAGCTCTTCTTCCTCCAGCCACTTGAGTCACGGGGCCAGATCCCTAGCGAGTGCAAATAACGCAGCCCCTCAAGTGCTGGTTCGGGTTTGCACTGGGGCCCCTTTGCCCCTCTCCGGCACAGCAAAGCCGTCTCGAAGTGAGTGTCGCTGGAATTCGTCCCGCCAGCTGGCAAACGACCGGGCGGACGAGAATCGAGCCCTTTGACGTCAATAGAGCAATGCTGATTTGCACCCGTGGTGAATCTGGGCCAGCGTGTCCTTTTCACTGGAGATAAAAGGAGCCATCAATCCTGCCCGTGTCACAAGCCTTGCTGGAGGAATGGCCAGGGCTGCGTTTTTAGCATTTAGCAGCTCAGCGCTTCCCAACAAGGGCTGCATGCGACCCAGGATCCTGGGGATTTTGCTGAGCTCCAGGCCTGGGGAATTCTGCCGGCAATCAGCCAGGGGGTGTTTTTTCCTGTTGGGGGAAGACCCCGTCCTTGAACAGGCAACTGAACTAACTTGAACTTGCTGTTTACTCAGGCCCTTGTGTGTGCTCAGCAGGGCAGTGTGGCCTAGGGGACGGAGCACTGGTTGAGCCCTCTAGGTGCTTCCGGAATAGAAACAATCATTCTGGCCCAGGGTCATACAGCAAGTCAGGGGTAGGGCTGAGAACACCCCAGGAATCCTCTGCTCTACCCACTAGCCCATGCTGCCTCCGGTAGACAAGAGCCAGACCCGGCAGAATGGCAAGGGAAGGATACACTTTTTTAAAGGGTATACACTCGATTTTCCTTTGGTATGTGAAATCTTTCCTCTTTCCTTTTGGCGCTCCGGAGGAACCGAGAATGGAGCCGGGGGAAAGTTGGGTCGAATGTGGTATATAGTTTCGGCTGGGGGGTGGGGTGAGAAACATCGAAACAGGTTCGCTTTGCGTCAGAAAGACGGTTGGGAATTTACCTTCACTTTGATTTTAAATTAAACCTATTTAAAAATAACCCTCCCCTACACGAAACTGAACAATATTCGCTTTGCGGGGTTCAAAACCAGACTTTTCCGAATTGGCCACGGAACTGAAGACTTGTAGATTCCCCCGGCCGTAACCAAGCATCTGGAATGATCGTGGGGGTGGTGAGATGGAGCCAGACGCTCTGTTATCTCGCGAGTAACTTGCTCTTGGTTCTTTCTTGCCTGGTTGTTTCTCTGAGCCTCCACTGAATGTGTGTCGCTCCTTGCAGAACAAACTAATCCCCTGCTGCCATTCCTGGCTGGGTCAGTAGGGCGGGGTGTATGCCCGAGGAGGTATTACAGGCAAGTGGAGAAACCTGAGCTGGCTGCAAGAGGGTGACTCCAGGTTGCCCTAATCTAACCTCAAGCCGGCCTTGCTGCCCCCCACCCCGCCGACAGAGCCAGGCAGGGGAAGGGCGAGCAGGAACCAAAGACTAGAGAATACAGAAGTCCTGCCTGTGGCCTCTAGCCCTGAGAAGGGGAAGTGAGCGCGGAGGCCCGGGCGGGGGACCTGTGCAGGGTCGGTCAGGCTATGTACAGGGTGTGGAGAGAGGGCCAAGGCTCCCGGGGCCTGGCCTGCACCCCTGCCCCTGAGAGAGGGCCCTAAATCGGTGTCCAAACTCAGCCGAAGCACCTCACCCCTCGAACTCAGCTCTCCCTGCAGGACACCCCCGGCCCTGACCCGAGTTCTCTCTCCCTTCCTCAGCCCCGGCCTTTCTCCTACCCACCCTCCCCAGCAGCTTTGGACAGGATCCTGCCTCTTGTCCACCACCCCCAAGGTGAGGCCGGTTTCTCTCTGGGGCTGGCAGCCAGCAGGCCAGATGGCTGCCCCATGGATCCCAAAGCACCTGTGTTTGTCTCAGAGCCTTGCCAAGGGCTGATCCCAGGCGCTGCGAGGGAGGTTGTTGGGGATGGTGGGGTCATGTTGTGTAGGGGGAGCAGGATGGGGTCCAGGGAGGTTTTTTTGGGGTCTCCTGCTCTTCCCACCTCCCCCCCACGGTTGAATGGCTGGGCCATGATCCAGCATCGGGGCTCCCTGCCCTGCTGGGACCGGTGCCTGGAGAGGGCAGATGATCAGAGCAACCCCAAGCTGCTTCCAATCCCTGGCTTTAAATAACTCTCCACCCTCACCAGCCCCCTCCCCTCGAGGCTCCTCTCCGAGCAGCCCCCAAGGCCCAGGGGGTTTCAGAAGTGTGGGCGGGGGGGCGGGGGGGCTACACGTGTGAGGGGTGAACTCAGAGGAAGGGACAAGCCCAAGGTCAGGTCACTCCAGCTCTCCCAAGGGTCATGGGGGGGGGAATCTCCTGGTTGGGGTTAAATTATCCCTCCTCCCATCTCCCCCACGCTGCCATCTCCTGCCACCCCAGAGTGAGGCAGTGGGGCTGCCCCATGGCGGGCAGGGGCTGGTGGTGCAGACAGTTGGCTGTGGTCCTAGGAGAGGGGTCTGCTTTGTAGCTTGGGGGAGCCCAGTCCAGCCCCCCCAATTTAACCCTAACTTCACTCCCCCCTCCCCTGAACTAGTGCTAGGTGCTGTACAGAAGAGGGAAGCAGCTTCCAGTCTGAGCCCGCCTTGGGCGTGCTGGGCTTGGAACGGGGGATGGGGAGACTCTGAGAGTCAATCCCATTTCTAGCCCTAGGTCCCTCTAGGGAAGAGGCAGTGGGGACTAGTGGCTAGGGTCCTTCCTTATCCTCCCGTGACCCTCGGGAGAGCTGGAGTGGCCTGACCTGAGGCCTGTCCCTTCCCCTGAGTTCACCCCTCACACGTGTCCCCCCCCACCTGACGAATGGACACTGGCTGAGTCCGGGCAGCAGGGCCGGGGTGTGTGTGAGTGAGCTCCCCTAGAAGTGTGTGTGTGTGTGGGGGGGGGATTCCTGGGGGGCAGGCCTGGGGGGAGGGGCTGTCCCTGTGCAGAGAGGTCTGGCCAGCCAGCGTCCCCCTCCCCCCGGGGCAGGATTTTCACGCTCCAGCCTGGGAATTAAAATTTTCAGAGGATCCCTCGCTGCGGCTCCACCTCCCTCTCTGGGACTTCACTCCCCCCACCCCCCCACTCCGGGCGTTAGGTGAGCGTCAGCCTTGGGCTGCAGGTGCGCTGGGAGCCGGGGCGGGAGGGGCAGGCAGCCAACGCCCCCCCCCCCCCGGGAGTTTTGCGCCTCGCAGCGCGGGGAGGACTTTCTCCAGGCTCCCTGCCCGGCCATGGCATGGCTTTAAGGGGCCGCAGCGGGACCCTGCCCCGGACAGGTGAGGGGGAGGGGGCAGTGCCTGGCTGGGACGGGGGAGGGGGTGTCCTGCCGGAGGGGGGCCGGCTCAATGGGTCCCGCAAACGTCTGTCCGTCCGGTCCAGCCCCAGGCGTGCAAAGGGGCGGGGGTGTATGTGTGGATCGGTTGCAACGTAACCCGTGTTGCATAAGTGTGTGTGTGTGTGTGTGTGTGTGTGTGTGTGTGTG
>ML677399.1:744068-800578 GCA_007922305.1 Dermatemys mawii | reverse complement strand
GTGTGTGTGTGTGTGTGTGTGTGTGTGTGTGTGTGTGGCGGGGGGTGGGCGGTTGCTGAGAGCCATGGACCCTCAACTGCAAACCCTGCATAGGATGGAAACCGCCTCCTGCCGGGGTATTGGCAGCCCTTCACCGCCCCCCTGGTTCCGGCAGTTGGGTAAGTGTGTGTGTGTGTGTTGTGTAGCGCTGCCATCCGCAGTGGGGCGCGAGCGGAGGGGTGTGTGTGTGTGTGTGTGTGTGTCTACAGACGGCGCTGTAGAGTTGTGTGTTGGGGGGTGGCACGCAACATGAGGAAGGGGTGTGTGAGAGATCTTTGCAGCGTTGTGTGGACGATGCGGAAGGGGAGTTTGTTGTTGTGTCTATAGAATTGGCCGGGGTGGTACATGTTGGGGAGCGGATTGTATATAATCTATGGTAGGGTGTGTGTGTGTATGAACTTTGCAGCGTTGTGTGTATGCTGTGCAAAGGGATGTGTTTTGTATTTAGAATTTGCAGTGGTGCACACATCGTAGGGAAAGGTGTGTATTGTGTACTGGGCATATTGTGTGTATGCTGGGGAAAGGGTGTGTGTGTGTAATCCCTTGTGTGTATGCTGGGGAAGGGTGTGCGTTGTGTCTATAGAATTTGCAGTGGTGCGCACATGGGAGGGAGAGGTGTGTATTGTGTACTGGGAGCATTGTGTGTATGTGGGGGAAGGGGTGTGTGTTGTGTAGCTGTAGAACTTGCAGGGGTGGGAGTGAGCTAGGAAAGGGTGGGGTGTGTGTAGCACTTTCTGCTGTTGTGCGCCTGGGAAAGTTGTGTCTCTAATCTTTGCAGCGGCCTGGCAGTGCTGGGGGAGGAGGAGGGTGTGTTGCCCAGGGGGACACAGAGGCGTTGGGGAGGAGGGTGTGATACTATATGGGTGTGTTAACGAGATGAGGGGATGGGGATGACAGAGGATTCCCAATTAGCTCAAATCTATTGATCTAAGACCCGTCCACCCGGCCCCCATTAAACCCCAGCTCCGATCTCCTACTGAGTCCCCATGCAGATGTGTCCCTGCTTGGCATCTTCCTACCCCGCAGTGCTTGGGGTCATGGCAATTGCACATGTTCCCATGGGGCAGGAAGTGCAACTCCAAGTGCGGTGGGGGGCTCCAGGGAATGGGTCTAAACCCAGCAAGATGACAGGGAACCTCCCAGCCCTTGGCGCTGTGACATAATTGATCCCAGGGCATCCCTTGTGCCTGGATTGTTGGTTGAGGTGACTCCCTGGTGCAAGGACAGAGCGGGGCTGGGAGGCAGAGCAAAGCAGAGGAAGGATGGCCTAGTGGTTAGTGTGGGGACCTGGGGCTTTGGCATTAGAGGTTCAATTGCCACCTCTGCCACATACTCTGTATGTGACCTTGGACTTGTCACTTAGCTTCAGTGCCTCGGTTTCCCTGTCCGTACCATGGGGATAGTGATGTGACCCTGCCTCGCAGCAGTACTGGGGGATAAATCCACTAAAGATTGTGAGGAACTCTGATATTGTGTGGTGGTGAGGGGCAGAGCTAGAGTCAGGGTGGAGCGGGGTGAGAGGAGGCTTAGAGCTGACTGGGAAATCAGTTTTGTGTTCCCGAGAAAAAATGAGATGAAAACAGCAAATGTTTTGGCATCTACATTAGGGTGGGGGGGGGCAGGGTTGTGTTTTGTTATGTCAAAAAAACAAACAAACTGAGCAAATGTTGTTTTTTTTCAAGGATTGTAAAATTTCAGCCCATAACCCAACATTTTTGTGGGTTTGGCTGGAAATTGTATGGGTTGGTCAACTACCCCCTCCCCCATATCATCAAAGATGCATGTTTCCTGTTTGGACAGACAATAACAACAATAACAATGGGTTTCATTGAGGTGGGGAAATGCTTCCAATGAAAAATTCCATCAGCTCTCAAATTAACTTCTTCTTGTCAAAGCGATGGTTGTTCCTGGGCCCAGTGGGGGTCGGGGCTTCGGGAGCTGCGCAGTCCGGCTGCTCAGATGTTCTGCCTAGCCTTGTATCTCCTCTCTAGAAGTGAGTGGGTGTGCCAGGGGTAACTCTCTGCAGATGGTGTGAGATTGTGCGGTGATGTGTTGTCAGAATAGAGATTTCTTCCTGACCTCACCTGGTGCTCATGCCCTGAAGCATCTGCATTGATGATCTCTGGTGTTTCTTTTTAATATGAAACAAAACTCCACGGGGCTGTCCCTTTACAGTTCTGCTTGCAGCGATCCAGAGTGCTGGCCTCTTGGCTTCTGTCACTTTTCACTGTGACTTCAGAGAGGGTCCATCTATACCCCTGGTGCAACAGTGCTGGGGGAACTAATTTTGTTTTGCAGTGTAGAATGGCTCCTGCCATGTCTTCTAAATTGCATTAAGACCTTGGATTTGTCCCTCCCGTGCCAAGCTGAGACCTCTATTTTATGCTTCAAGGTCAGTCTTTGTTCCAAGTCCTCTGGCATGGCTGGGTTTGTAATGCACAGAGAGCAACAGTGAGACCTAGCCACTTGGTGCCTGGAACCATCCTTAATTGCATGGTCACCCCGTTCCACTGGGGATCACAGAACTTTCCTGCGGCTCCCAGAGCAGCTGAGTAAGTATTGAACATAAAATAACTTAGACGCTTTTGAATGGTGCTTAGAAGGACAAAGAACTGAAATTGGCTTCCCCTGGGTCACGCACTGGGTCGGACTCAGGAGGCTCAGACTTTACCCCAGCTCTGCCACTGGTCTGCTGGGTGACCAGTCGCTTGCCCGCTCTGTGCCTCAGTTTCCCCATCTATAAACTGGGGATAATGGAGGCTGTCCTCCTTTGTAAAGCCCTGTGAGATCCGCTGATGAGGTGTGCTGGCATAAGAGCTGGATATTCTGGTGGCTGTTCTTTGACCGGGCTCCTAGAAAGCATTTGGGGAATCTTCTGTGGGAGAAACCTGACCCCCTGTTTCCCCAGAGAGGAAGCAGGCTGTTGCCAATGAAGCGGGGGTGGCAGAACAGCCAAACGTGTGGCCCTCTGGGAGCGCTCGCACAGCTGTGTCTGAGAGCCGAGGGGGCTGGCACCGCACAATGGAGACGCTGATCGGCCTGCACAATGTAGCACCTTTGTTCTGGCATCTGTGGTCATCTCAGGACTGCTCAGCTAAGCTGATGTTGGCTGGTCAGTTCTTGGAGGGGAGACTGCTGAGGATCCCCACGTGGTGTATGTGCATTGTCCCCTCTGAATCCGTGCTAGAGGGTGCTGTGGAGTGGGGTGGGTGACCCCACTGAGCTACTGTTGAGCTCTCTGCCCTCTAGTGGATGGCATCTGAACTGCTCAGCAGAGTGTTCTAAGCCCTGTACAGCTAGTGGAGATCCTCCTTTAGTGCAGTGGCCTCAGGAGGATCTAAGTTCTGTTACCAGCAAGATGTGGTGGACAACAGTGGCTAGAATCACATACATTGCAGAAGCAGTGTTCCATTTCCCCCATAAATCATTGGGGTTTTTGGTCCATTACCCTTCCCATGAAGTTATAGGAACCTACCCCTCTGCTGAAGTAGATTTAGGGGGCAGGTGATGCCAACAGGGCCTGAATTGATCAGACCCAGAAGAACGATGAGAATCTAACTCTTTCTTTTCACTCTGCGTGGGCTGCACTGGTCAGTTTCACTTCCTCTCGAGTCATTTTCACTTTCTGGATGGGTGAGCGCTAGCCACAAAGCGCTTGTACTCCAGGGTTATGATTGAGAACCGGAGCATGTTGATAGCGTGCTCTTTTTTTTTGGATGGTGGTGTGGGGGAAGGGCTCTCCTTGGGGAACCCCTGGCTCAAACGACACCATGTTTGCACCACTGATCAAAGGCCCCTAGGAGGTACAGTGGTATTGAAAACCATTCAAGTCAGCGTGTGAATTCAAGAGCACTTAGAAAAACCGGCAGTTAAATGGTAAATTCTTCTCTGCCTTACCTACAGCAGAGCCGCTGCCCTGCTATTGTCTGGAGGGTTCTCACTTCTAGTGTCTGAACACTTTTGTGTAGCTGGGCCCAGTTAATTTCAGGGGTTGCTAAACGAGCAGCTAAACTGCTGCAGGAGGCAGATAACACTTGGCTCTGTATAGCGGCTTTGTTTGCATAGATCTCTAAAGCACCAAGCCTGTCTCGTCACCCTGTTCTGCAGATGAGGGGGACACAAGGCATGGAGATGGCAAGAGACTTGCCTGAGGTCACCCAGGCGGTCAGTGTCGGAGGTAGTCCCAGCCCATTATCCGCTCCACTAGACCACAGCAGATGATAAAGCCACAAGGGATGCTAACTAAGGCCTGGTCTATACTAAGAAATTAAGTAGATTTAACTACATTGTGAAAAATCCACTCCCCCGAGTGGTACGTTTAAACCGACCCAGCCCCCGGCGTAGATGCTGCTAGGTCCGCGGGAGAATTCTTCCGCTGCCCTAGCTCCTGCCTCTTCGGGAGGTGGATTGGCTGCGCCAATGGGAGAACTGCTCCTCCGTGCGGGGAGTATCTAGACAGAAGCTCTGCAGCATTTCAAATGTAGACAAGTGACGACTCCCTATCTGGATCTGTGGCCACTAGCCCGCGGTGCTGGATGAAGGGGCACCCTAGGGTTTGCTCAGTGGTGCTTCGTTGCCCCCATCCCCTGGGGTGGGGGGAAGAGTCCATAGCTGCCGGGCTCGGGTTGGGGGCTCTCTGCAGACTGGGGTTCCTGGCCTGTGATCAGGGCCTGGGAAACAGACACTGCTGCGGTGTTTGGAGAAGCAGGAGTAAACGAAACCTTCAGGCCATTTAACAAGGTGATGGGTGGGTTGTGTCACCAGTGTCAATGGAACGAGGGCTGGGTAAGGTGCCCGCAGGGCTCAGCTTCCCAACTGTGGTGTCGACGCACCAGATTCATGGGCTTGTTACCAGAGCGTCCAAGCCCCTTAACATCAGTGAGTTTCGGTTCACAACCCCTCGGCAGAGTGGAACGTTGTTATCCCCCCTTACAGCGATGGGGAAACTGAGCCGGGAGGGAAAGGGACTCCCCTGCCTCCCCCAAGCTGTCATCAGTAGAATTGGGAATAAAATCCTTCCCCAGATCAGCGCCCCCATTCAGTCAGGCCCCTCTAGCAGCTTCACGGGGCCTTAACGCTGGTGACTTTCCCCTCCAGGACTTTGTAAAAGGGATTCAGGCCCCATTGAGCTCAGGGCAGCGATAGAGGAGTGGTCCCATTGGAAGATCCGCCCCAAGGGATTTTAATTCCTTCTCCCCCGCTGACTATAATGCTGTAAATCCCTTGGCAGCTCAGCTGTGACCTGGCAGAGTAATCTCCTTTGTAATCGCTCTCCGGGGGCTCCCTGGGCTTTGCTTTCCGGCTGTCCTGTTGTGCATCAAGTCTCTCTCTCTCATCTCCGCTTCTGATTTTGTTTCATGTGGGCCACCTTCTGCATCCCTGTGGCCCACGGGGGCTGGAGAGGAGCAGGGGGAGTGAAGGGTTAAAGGGCACCCAGCCCTCCAGATTGGGAGTAAAGGTCACAGGTGAAATGAGTTTCCATGGCCTCTGCTGGAGACGTGGACAAAGGGCCAGATTATTTGGTGGTGTGTGTTCGGGGCTGGGATCGCAGGGTCGGGATTGAGGGGCATCAGCAGAGCTGTGTGTGTTCAGGGCACAGATGTGGGGGGAGGACTGAGGGGTGTTAGAACTGCTGGGGGGGCTGGATGGGCGGGGGGCGGTGGGTCAGGATTGAGGGGTATCCGCATCCCCACGTTCTGCTTTTCTCTGGCAGGTGACCCTAAGTGCCCCTGCTCACAGCCAGGCTCAGTCCATGACGACAGCGCCAGGCCCCATCCTCCGTATCACGTCTCTTCCTGGCTAACCCCCGCCCTTCATTTGTCTTTGCAGCTGATGGCTGAGGAGGGCGGGGCCGCGGGCCTTGCCAATGGCGGGGCCGGGAGCCCCTCCAACACCGTCAAGGTGAGAGTTGACCCTGGTGATTGGTGGCTGGGATCTGCTCTCTCCTCGGGTCATTGAGGGGCCGGAGGTCCAGGCTTGTGCATGATGCTGTGATGTTGTGACTCTTCCAGCTGAGCTTTCTCCCCCTCTGTATTCCCATCTGGGGCTGGCAGGGTAGCAGTGCGGTCTCTTGCTTCTCACCGCCTGGGAACAGCCCTCTGCCAGAAACAGTTAGGTCCTGCAGAGCTCTGGGACCCAGTAATATCCTGTGGCAGCAAGTTCCACAGGTTAACTTTGCTTTTCTTTTTTTTTAAAAAAGCTTGCTTTTAAATGTATCTGATGTGCTTATCTGTGCCCTATGACTGCAGCATCTGAGCACCTCCCAGTCCATAATGTATATAGTCCTGAGGCAGGACAACTATACCCAATGTAGAGGTGGGGAAACTGAGGCACAGCAGCTAAGTGACTCAGCCAAGGTCACACCCAGAGTCTGTGGTAGAGTAAGGAGTGGAACCCAGGTCTCCCAAGCCCCTGCTTAGTTGCCTAGTCACTGGATTGGCCTCTCTTGGCTGTCTTTTGCCTCTGTCAACTTGCCTTCAGTCCCTGCAGCCTAGCTCCCGGCTCACCGCTCTGTGGACCAGCTTGTTAGCTCTGAAGAGGCTCATCAGGGAGGCTGCTAAGGGGCAGGGTCTGGTGAATAGTGCGGCGCTGTCCTATAAACAGAGATTAACGGCGCTCGGCTTTGTGTCCAGCTGAGAGCGCTGGGTGGTCCGGTGCCTTGAACCCAGGCAGGGGAGAGGGCAGCTGGTAGCGGAAGGTTCTCTAACCTGCCAGGTGGAGGCAGAGCAAGTGGCTGGAAATCGACCCAAAGTGGAAGTCAGGGGCAAGTTTCTAACGCTGGCTCAGCCTCCTCATGGACAGGGCGGTTTCTCCGTCCCATGGAGTCGGTGATGTCCAAGCCTTTACCGTCTGAGGGCAGCAGAGCGGCCTGGACCGCGCTTTTCTGGGGCGCTAACTGACTCTTGGTCGGCAGCCTCGACAAAGAGGCCAAGAGTTGAATGAGCTCCAGAGCCTGAGCTCTCCAAGAGAGTGAGGTGGACACAGTTCTTCCTGTACCATTGTGCCTCACCCCAGAGCTGGCTGCATTTTGGTGTAAGGGAATGGTCCCAGTGCGGGGTTGCAGTGTGCTGTTTTGCCACGAATCACCCCAGAGCTGGCCACTCTTCAGTGGCAAGTGAATGATCCCTGCGCAGTGGGGTGCACTGTTCAAGGGCCGTGCCTCACCCCAGAGCTGGCTGCATTTCAATGCTTGGTGAATGATCCTTGTGCAGCAAGGTGATGTGCTGTTCAACCACTGTTGTGCCCCACCCCAGAAGTAGCAGCACTGCGCTCACCCCCTATACTGGTTACCGCTGAAGAGTTGATATTTGCCAGTAGAGACCACAGGCCTGCCCTATCCTAAGTCCTGTGAGGAGAGTAGCCTGGAGGTACCTGTGGGTACGCTTTCTAACGTCATTCGCTGGGAGGAATTCTTACAGCTCCTCAGAGCTCTGCGTCTTCGATGCCCGGTTGGGATGGAATAGGCTGTACAGCTGCGACATGCTGGCGTGGACAGAAGTGTGCCGGGCACAGCCAGGCAGCAGAGGATGGTGTGTGGGTATGCGGGCCTGCCAGAGGGGTCTCCCCTCAGGGGGAAGGGAAGTGATTTGCCCAGTGGCATGCAAGGAGTCAGTAGCAGAGGCAGGAAAGAACCCAGGAGTCCTGGCTTCCCTCCCTTCTGCTTGAACTCACTAGATCGTTCTCCTCTCTTGGAACCAAGGATAGAACCCAGGAGTCCTGGCTATCACGCTCCTTGGCTTGAACTAACTAGACCCCACCCCCTCCTGGAACCAGGGATAAAACCCAGGAGTCCTGGTTCTCAGTTGGTTTCTCTGTTTCAAATCTGGCTGTAGAATGTAGGAGTCTTGGCTCCTCCTTCCCTTGGCTTGAACTAACTAGACCCACTCCCTTTCCCTGGGCAGGGATAGAATCCAGGAATCCTGGTTCTCAGCCTGCTAGGGCCAGGGCAAGAAAACTGTCCTGGGGGACTGGTACTGAATTTCTGTAACCACTCACGGCTTGAACCAGTGACCTTCTGCACCAAGTACCAGCTGCTCTACCCACTGAGATAACAGGGGGGCTCCTCCTGTAGGCAGCAGCTCTCTTAGCTGCTCCCAGTAGAGCCAGGGTACTGCAGGCTAAGCTGGAGGGTTGCATTCAGTCTCTTCTCTGCTGCCTTCCTCAGGAGACCAGCTGGCCAGAGGACGATGAGGTCTTTGTGACGGAGCAGCAGAGTCCCACCGGCATGGCCACGTTCAGACCCGGCAACGTAGAGGAGCTGTACGAGCTGCTGGAGAAGCTGGGCAGGTGAGATGCCGCGGGCCGGGCCAGGCCGCCCCGGGGGAGGACGTCCCTGGGGTCGCTATGCTGCATCCATGCCAGTTCTTGGTCCGGCGCCACCCAGAATCCTTTGCACCTGCGCCCTATTGGGGTTCTCTTCCTAGTACTGGGAGGGGAGTGGGAGTCTGGAGGTTAGAGTAGGGGTGGGAGTCAGGACTCCTGGGTTCTCTTACCCGCTCTGAGGAGGGAGTGGGATCTGGTGGTGGGGCTGGGAGTCAGGATTCCTGGGTTTTCTTCCCAGTTCTGGGAGGGGAGTGGGGTCTGGTGGCTGGAGGGAGGGGGGCACTGCTTACCTGGCCTCATGTCCACTGCCCAACTCCTGCCCCTGCCCCCTCCAGCTCCAACTGCTCCAGCCCCCCCCCACCAGGGCATCTCTCCTCCTTGTCCCCGCAGCGGGCACTTTGGGGTGGTGAAGCGCTGCCAGAAACGAAGCTCAGGGACGTTCTACGCTGCCAAGTTCGTGAAGGTGCGGAAGTGCAAGGGCAGCCGGCTGGGGCTGGACCGCGAGCAGGTGGAGCGGGAGGTCAGCATCCTGCAGCAGCTGGAGCACCCCAACATCCTGCGTTTGCACGACCTCTTCGCCAGCAAGGCCGAGATGGTGCTGGTCCTGGAGCTGTGAGTGGGTGGGGGGTGAGGGTTGGGGGCGGGCAGGACACATGGGCTCCCCTTTGCCCCACTGTAATAACGCTCTGTGTTTATAACATGCCTTGTCCCCTTCCTGCTGGGGGATCATCCCCATTGCACCTGTGGGGAAACTGAGGCATGGAGAAACTGACCAGACTTTCACCAAGGTCATTCAGTGACACACCTGGGAAAGAACCCAGGAGTCCTAGATCCCGGTCTCTGCTCTAACCCCTATACATCACACTCCCCCTCCAGAGATGGGACTAGAATCCAGGAGTCCTGGCTGCCAGTCTCCACTGCTCTAACCACTAGCTCCCACTCTCCACCTGACTGGAAACCGCTGCTCCAGTCCTCGAGCATGTCCTACCTGGGCTCTGAGGTGACCAGAACTCTACATGATCCATGCCTGTGTGTGCGTCTGTACATTCGTATCCGTCTGCCTCGTGTGTGTGAAATGACAATGTCTTGATAGCGCCTCCTCTCTAGAAGACCTCTCGTGATAGCTGGACAGGGGTCGCTTTCCTGCCCTTCTTAGGTGGAACGCTGCAGCTGATTCACAGCAGCGTTGAGCAGGGAGCTCTCACCCCGCTCTGAAATGCAGCCACCTCTGGGGAGGAAAGCAGCAGCTGTAATGGACAGCAGCTGCAGAGTGGAATTGGGGCAGTGTGGTCAAGTGGGTCACATACAAGTCAAAGTCAGAGCACTTGGGTTCTATTCCCAGTGCTGCCGTGTCCTGCTCTGTGACCCCAGGACAAATCATCCTCCCTCCTTGTGCCTCAGTTTCCCCAGGAGGGATGTAGTACTGACCCCCACCTATGTTCTGGCTGTAAGATCTTGGGATGCCAGGGTGCAGTGGAGCACCAGTTGTTTACACCACACCTGTTCTAGCATCAGTTTGCAGCTGTCTTGCTGGGGCTAATTTTACTACAGGAAAAAGACGTCCATGCAGTGTGCAGCAGCAGTCAAAAAAGCAAACAGAGGTTGGGAATCATTAAAAAAGGGATAAAGAATAAGACGGAGAATATCTTATCCTCCTTCTATAAATCTGTGGTGCTCCCACTTCTTGAATACTGCGTACAGATGTGGTCTCCATCTCAAAAAAGATACTCTGGCATTAGAAAAGGTTCAGAGAAGAGCAACCAAAATGATTAGGGGTTTGGAACGGGTCCCCTATAAGGAGAGATTAGAGGCTAGGACTTTTCAGCTTGGAAAAAGAGGACACTAAGGTGGGATAGGAAAAAGGTCTATAAAATCATGAGTGGTGTGGAGAAAGTGAATAAGGAAAAGTTATTTACTTGTTCCCATAATATAAGAACTAGGGACCGTCAAATGAAATTAATAGGCAGCAGGTTTAAAACAAATAAAAGGAAGTTTTTCTTCACACAGCACACAGTCAACCTGTGGAACTCCTTGCCTGAGGAGGTTGTGAAGGCTAGGACTAGAACAGGGTTTAAAAGAGAACCTCCATGAATTTATCCAGTTAAGTCCATTAATGGCTGTTAGCCAGGCTGGGTAAGGAATGGTGTCCCTAGCCTCTGTTTGTCAGAGGGGGGTGATCTTTACCTGTTAGGTTCACTCGCTCCGGGGCACCTGGCATTGGCCACTGTTGTTAGACAGAGTACTGGGCTAGATGGACCTTTGGTCTGACTCAGTACGGCCTTTCTTATGTTCTGTCCCTGTCCCTCAGGCCAGCGTGGCTCCGGTGGGCCCTCTGATGTCTCTAGGCCTCACCCGTTCTCCCTCTCTGCTCTCAGGATCCGCGGCGGGGAGCTCTTTGATTTCATTGCTGAGAAGGAGATGCTGACGGAGGCGGAGGCCATCGAGTTCCTGCAGCAGATCCTGCAGGCTGTCGCCTACATGCACGGGCGGCACATCGCCCACTTCGACCTCAAGGTGTCCAGCCCACTCACTGCCCGGTGTGGGCACTGTCTCTGGCCCCTTAGCCGTTGACTCTTAGTCCCTCCAGGCTCCCGCCCTGCATGCAGGACGGGGTTGGAGATGGGCGGGAGGGGGCCAAACGCCCTCTGTAGCTTTGCAAGGCCTGGCAATCAGAGCAGCCTTGGGGTTGCTCTAACTCATGCTCTCCTCCCTGCGGAGCAGAGAATATCCGTAACGCAGCTTGCTCCAGCCACGCCTCCATGATCTGACTTCATTATGGGGACTGGGCTGGTGCGGGGCGGTTATCCCAGCTCCACCCCAGCCAGGAAAGCCCCATTCATGGGGCTGAGGAGGTCTTATCAGGGGGCTGCTTCCACCCACTTCAAGGCCCCTTTACACTGACCGAGCAGCCTCAGAGACCCAGGCCCACAGGGCACAGCCTGTGGCTTTTCCCATGTCCCAGGGAGTCCGGGATGGACCCATGCATGTGGGTTGCCCCATTGTAGAGTCTGCTCTCCCCTCAGACTGCCTCCTGCCCGCCCCATCTCCTCCCACCCCTTCCCTCCCTCCTCCACCCACCTCCCTAGCTTCTAGCACGGCCACTGAGGTGACACTGCCACCTGCTGGCCAGAGGTAACTCTGCAGGCTCTTACACCTGCAGTTGCCCCCCCCTTTGTAGATCAGATCTTCCCTCTGCTCCGGGGCAGTGAGATGAGGCCAGGGCCATGGGCTACAATGCAGCCCAGGCAGTGGAGCTGTTCTTCCTGCTGGCATGGATCTCCCACTTCCATGCTCGGATCCGGGAAAGCCTTCGGCCTCGTGCGTTCCCGCCTTGATCCCTGCTGGCTCCCCCTCTGATCACACGCCCATCGCACGACTGTTCCAACCTCCGCTGCCGCCGCAACCCAGCAGTGGGCATGGGGAAGGCTCTGGGGCCTGGGCCCTGCCGGGTGGGTCGACCCTCTATACCCTGATGCCCCTTATGTCTGTTTGCACCAGTGGAAAGTGGGCGTGAAATGCTGCCCATCCTGATCTGATCACGTTCCCGTGCTTGCTTGGCCCTGGTGTCAATGACTGTGTGGGGTGACTGAAAACTGGGCTCATGGTGTCCCCCACCCCTCCCCCACAGCCGGAGAATATCATGCTGCTGGAGAAAGATGTCCCCAACCCAAAAATCAAGATAATTGATTTTGGTCTGGCCCAAAAGCTGGAAGACGGAGTAACCTTCAAAAGCCTTTGTGGGACTCCGCAGTACATAGGTAAACAGCTGAGCACTAATGATCTGCTGGGAAGGTTGCCAGGAGCCTGTGGGACTCATTGGCATAGCAGGCTGTTGGGGTTAATCTGTGAAACTCTCCGCCACAGGATATTGAGTCACATGGTGAGGGCCCTACCAAATTTAAAGTTAATTTTGCTCAATTTCATGGTCCTAGGATTTAAAAAAATCTGAAATTTCATGATTTCAGCTATTTAAATCTGCAATTTCAGGAGTTGTAATTGTAGGGGTCCTGACCCATAAAGGAGTTGTGTGTGGGGAGGGGGGGTGTCACAAGGTTAGTGTGTGTGTGGGGTGGGGGCGCGGTTTGCGGTATTGCTACCCTTATTTCTGTGCTGCTGCTGGCAGCAGGGGGATCTTAAGGACCTGCCCCTGGCTAGGACTCTGAGTTTCTGGCCTGTCCCATAGGGGGTGAGGGGCATCACGTAGTGGATGCAAAGTAAATAATGTGTATTTCTATTTTATTTTCTCCTCCAAGCTCCCGAAGTGATTAACTACGAGCCCCTGAGCTCGGCGACAGACATGTGGTAAGGACGGGGAGCCTGCGTGGGGGCCCCTCGTGAAAGTCATGGCTCGGGCTAGGGGTGTAACGTTGGTTCAGCCAAGTTCCCAGCATCACCCCGGCAGTGTTCCAGGGTCCGTGGGCTTTGTTTTAAACACGCCAAGTGCCGCTGGGAGACGATTCCCCGGCCTCTCACGTCCAACTGAAGAGCCACGAAAATGATCGGACCATGAGCGTCTTAAGGTGCTCGGTCCTCTCGACTTCTCTGAACGATGATTGCGGGGTGACTGGCGTTTGAAGTACCGTCGGGGGGGAGAAAACTCCGGCACCTCTTTTCTTTTTGACTTTCCTCCTGTTGCCGCTAGTTTGTCGTCCTGCTTCGAAAAGAGTTTCCGTTGTCTAGCCAAGGCGCATGGGGGCCGGGCGACCGGGGGTTGGGGGGGGGGGGGGTTGGCCGCACACCAGGAATGGTGGACACGAGCAATGGACTAACACGTCGTAGAGTGGAAAACTGTTCAGTAAAGGCAAGGGAGTGACAGTGGATCAGCAGGATTTGAGATAAGGGTCGGGAGCGAAAAGGGGTGAAATTTACCCCGCTCGGCTATTTATCTACCAGGATCTGCTCCTTGATTTCTACCAGTGTTGCCTGTGTGTGTTGATTGTCCCCAGGCTGGCTAACCTGGAACGTGTCTGTGTTTATTTCAGGAGCATTGGCGTTATTACCTATATCTTGTAAGTACCCGACGTCTTGGGTGTCTCTTCTTGTTTGACCCTCCCATCACTAGCTCTTGCTTTGGGTTTTTTATCCTGAGACCACCCCCAAGCGCATCACTGGAGGGCAATATCCTTATACAGAGTGGGGAAACTGAGGTGCAGAGCAGAGTCACCACTTCCCTGTGGCAGGGCCAGGAAGAGAACCCAGGCCTTCACCCTAACCACTGGACCCTGCTGCCTGCCCGTCAATTGCTCACAGCAGAGCTCTGATCGTGGGAGTGCGCCCCTTCTCTGAGAGATGGGATCGGGAGGCTCAGCTGCTCCGCACTTGAATATTTCTGCCTGGGACGTGTACCTCGGTTAATGGGGCCTGACTCTCATTTACATTACGGCCCCTTGACACCGTGCCGGCCTGGGAGTGACAGTACCCACACCTCCACCCTCTTTCAAATGACTTTACGCTGCCGGCGTGGTGCAAAAGAAAATCACGTACTTCGATTCCACTCACTTTTGGGACACGGAGCCTGTCTGCCTCTGTTTGTGCAGCTCCTGGCACGCGAGGGCCCTGAACCTAGCCCGGGCTGGCTCCGATCCTTGGCTGGTACTGGTCTGGGTCAGAGGGCAGGTGGAAGGGGCCCGAAGCCAGCTGTTCGGGAGAGCACTCCGCAGTGAGGAGTGGATTGTGGGGGCAGGGAGGGTTTCATACGAGGATTGGGCCGGCCGTACGGTCCGCAGTGCCTGGCTTTCCATGTCTCATGGCTGCGGGAGTCCCTGTTCTCTACACAAAGAGGCCGGGCTCCCGACAGGTGGGTGGACGTCCCACCCTTTGCAGGACGGGTGGGTCTCCCTCCCCCCTGGCTTAGCTCTGCATCAGAGAGGTCATGTAGGAAGCCCAGAGCTGTCCCTGGGGGTTCCCCATGGTGGTGGGGGACCCGTTGGACTCAGCCGGCTCCCACCGGACCCTTGTCTCATGCAGGCTGAGCGGGATGTCCCCGTTCCAGGGCGAGACGGACGCCGAGACCCTCTCCAACGTGGTCGCTGGCAACTATGAGTTCGAGGAGAAATTCTTCAGCGAGACCACCGACATGGCCAAGGACTTCATCCGGCAGCTGCTGGTGAAGGAGCCCAGGTAATGCCTGGTACCCGCCACAGCCCGCTGGGCAGCGAGACCCCAAGGCTGGCACCTGCCAGCCGTGGGCAAGGGGTTCCCCTGGCAGAGTAGCTCAGAAAGCAAGAGCCCCTTAATCCCTCTGCTGGAGCAGGCTGCGTGGGGGTGACCTCAACCTCTGGCCACAAGTCAACAATCCGCCAGTAACCCCAGCGGGAAAGGCGGGCACAGAGGGTACAGGCTGGCCTGTGATGGGGTCCATCCTGCATGGCACGGGCCAGCCGCACTGCAGCAGGACCACAGCTTGCAACCTGCTGGGGCTGAGAATCTGGGTGCCCTGGTGGCACCAGAGAGGGGCTGGCACGCGAAGAGGGGGCATGAGGGCAAATCGAGGGGGGGGGCGATTGAATCCTTTGCACTAGGTGGGACGTGGGCGGGGGGGCAGATTCCTGCCACTGGAGGTTCTGGGCAGGGCAGGGGAGCGCCGGGAGGGGAAAGGGCCAGGGGTCCCCTGGAGAGGAGGGGGAAGGTTTTTCTTTTCCGGCGGGAAAGCAGCAGACGGTCTCTGTTCTCCCCACTGCAGGAGTCGCATGACCGCGTCTGAGAGCCTCGTCCACCCCTGGATCAAGGTGAAGGGGCCGCTCGTGTTTCCAGAGGGACCCGGGGGGAATGTGCGGAGGCGAGGGAGGGGACTGCCAGGCTAGCAAGCAGGGAGGCGCCCATGGCGGTGTTTGGGGGCTCAGGGCAGCCACTCCTGGTAGCTTCGTCCTTCCCTGAGAGCCCAGGTGTGTGTTTGTGTGTGTGTGTGGGGGGGGGGGGAGAGGGATGGAGCCTGGTGCAAAGCCAAAGATGGGGGCAGGCCCCGGAGGCAGGTGGGGAATTGTCCTGGGGCCATTGAATATGAGATGAGCCCTTAGTGGCAGGGAAGCCTTCGGACAGGGCTGTTTTCTGCACCATCAGGAGCCTGATCCCTGCGGGAAATGGGCCCCTACAGACAAATAACGACCTTCCAGGGCTGCTGGCAAAGAGACGACCTCCCTCTCTCCTCCCAGGCCCCTGCAGCTGCCCAGAGACCCCAGGACTATGGGGAACCCTGGGCCCGGTTCCCTAGATGAGGAGGGGGGCGACTGGGGGAGCCCAGGGCCTGGTTCTCCACTCCTCTGGGTGTTTGTGGGCGCAGGGGATTCTCTCTCTAAGGGTACCGGGGTCTCCCTGTGGGCTTGGGGTGACGTGCTGGGGGGCCTAGGAGGCCGTGACGGCTCACACGTTTGCCCCCTGGCAGCCCCTGAGCCGGAAGCAGGCCACCAACCGCAGCCGCTCCTCCATCAACATGAAGAACTTCCGCAGGTTCAACGCCCGTCGGAAATGGAAGGTAAATCTGCAGGGGGCAGAGCTGGCCCCAGTGTGGCGCTAGGGGGCGCTGTGCCAGAGGGAGCGGGACGGACGCCTCATGGGGGCGAGCTCCCCTGGTAGTCAGTGCCCCCGGGCAGCCCTTGCGGGCACTTGCCCTTTACAGGTGCCACACTAGGGGGCACTGTGCTGCCATCTTTCAGATAAGTCCAGGAACAAACCCCGTACCACGGAAGACCATTCATTTGTTCCCTGGTGCTCTTTTGAAACAGCAGAGGCATCAACCCCCGAGCACCTAAAATCCCCCTGGGCTTGTTTCAGCGGGGTGCAGGATCCCTCTTTGCTTCCCGTCCTAAACTTTTCAATGGCTGCTGTGCTCCACCCCAGAGGTGGCCACATTTTAGCAGCCAGGAAGAAATCCTGCCATGTGAAAGAGGCTGCGTAGCAGCGGGCTTGTTAATAGGGGACGTCGCTCCTTGGTGTGTGTGCGGGGACCATCCTAATATGTGACGGCTCAAAGGGTCCTTAGCCTTAAGCTGCTCCATTGCATGTGTTTTCTCCCCAGCTCTCCTACAACATGGTGTCTGCCTGCAACCGGCTCTGCCGCCTGAAGCTCTTGTGTGCCCCGGGGAAGGAGGATGAGACTCTGGTGAGGCCTGGGTGATTAGCTCATGCACTGAGCAGGTGGCTCTTGGGGGACAGCGCTGGCGACCTTCCGCTCCACACGCCCCACTTAGCGGTCGGGGTGTGGGGTGATGGATGAATGGACCGGGGCTGGGCTGGGCGGTATGGGTTACAAGTTGGGGGGAGCGTTAGGGGTCCCAGGTTAGAGGGTTTGGGATGGGGTGAGCGGCCAGGGTAGCATGAATTATCCAGATACCAGCCCCCACCTTCCTGGAGCTCCTAGCACCCCCGGGGGTTAGAGCCAGGGCTGACCCTGGCCGGCTGACTCTCTAGTTAAGGGGACACTTCATGCCAGCCCTTCTGTTGCGCCGGGGTGCCCAGGGCTGGCATAGATCTTGGCAGCCGTGCAAGCTAGGGCAGGGCCGGTGTGTGTGTGTTTGTGTGCACTGGGCCCTGGGTGTATGTGTGCACATATGGGGGGGCTGGGTGTGCATCTGTGTGTGTGCACACGCACCAGGGGGGCCTGTGTGTGTGTGTGTGTGTGTGTGTGTGCGTGTGTGTGTGTGTTGCATGGGGGGGGGCGGGTCTGTGTGCACGGGGGCCTGCGTGTGCACGTCTGTACACGTATATCATGTGCCCCCCTCCCTGACCCTCTCTGGTGCCCCCCCTTTTCCAGCGCGGCTGCGAGAGCGACCAGGAGGACGAGACCACCCACCCGGTGACACTGCTGCGCCGGCAGAGAAGCAGCTGCTCTTGAGACCTGCCCCCCCCCAACCACGGACTCCAGCCTGCTCCCCTACCCTCCAACCTCTGCATCAGCTGGGGGGGGGCTGCCTCAGCCCCCAGAGGTGGGGCAGGGGGCCCCTTGTGCGATCAGCTGTCCCCATCCCGCCAGCTGGGCGCCATCCCCCGAGGCCCGAACGGCGGGAAGGGACGTTGACTTTGGTCAACGGGGACCGGCTGGGAGCGGGAGGGGGCTGGAAAGGGGACCCTGCCTCTTTTCCTCCGATGCCCCTCTCTCGCCCGAGGGCGGGGAGGTGGCGGCGGATGGAGCTGGTGAGGGAGGAACACGAGTGATCGGGAGAAGTTGAGGCTGGGGTGATTCCCGCAGCCCCCTGTTGGGGGGTGAGGTACTCGGGGTGTGGAAGAAGAGATCCCCCCCATTAACCCTTTCGTGATTCAAACAGAGCCCCCCCACACTCTAGGGCCGTTCATGGTGCATTTTCTACACCACTCTTACGCTTTCCAATAGGAACCCCCCTCTCTGTGGCCGTTCTGTCTGGCACTCATGGGGTTAATGGGAACCTTCTCCCTCACCTCACTTTCAGACTGTGTGTTCCTGAAATGGTGGGGTTAATCCAGCTCTACTCCCCCTTCCCCTGCCCCACTTGTCCCAGTGTGTTAGGGGCTCTGTTTATTCCAGCACGTGCGGGGTTAATGCGAGTCTCTTCTCCCCCTCACCCCATTTCCCCTTCCCTCCCCTCTGCCGGCTGCCCCCCAGGGGTGCCCTGGGTGGGGATGGAGGGCAACTTCCCGTGCGCGAATGGTGCCAGGTGCCTTTACCCAGCTGTTGAGGAGGGGCAGCCAGGGAGGCGGGGGGGTGCCCATTCCCCCAGCACCCCACAAGCCCTTGCATGCTGGCCCGTGGAGCATGGCAGGCCAGACCCCACCCCGCTCCAGTCCAGGGAAGATCCGCCCAGCTCATTCCCCCTCGGCCAGGTTATTTTTAAAGAAATAAACGTGCCAAGCGTCTCCTTCTGTCTCCTGCCTGCATGGGGGGTCTTTGCAGGGGGGTCCAACCCACCAGGGGCAGCCGGCTCCCCAACCAGCCTGGCCTCCCCACGCTCCACAACCCGGACTCAAATCATCCCCGCAGAGCCGGCTCCGGCCCCTTGGTGGTGCTAAAACCCAGCTCATGGCACTGGGCATCTCCACAGCTGGAGCGCTGGGGCAGGTTGGTCGCTGGATCGAGGCCCCTCCCCGCCCTCGGGTCCTAGCAGGCCCCCTCCCGGCTCTCCCCACTTTTGGGTCCTGGCAGGCGGGGGCCTGTCTGTCCCTGTAAGTGTAGGCAAGAGGAGCCGTCAGACACCACCTGTGCAGGATGTAACGCGGACCGGGTGCAGACTGGGCACCCTACGGCCCGGGGCACCTGAGGCTTTTTGATCAAGGTCTGGATTTCTTGGTTAATGTCCAGACGCCGGGGCCACGTGTTTTCCACCGCGGTCCCCAGAGGGATGATGAGGCAGCCCGGATTTGGCGCCTGCAGACGACCCCACCGTACAGGGGCGGTTGTGGAGATGAAACGGGAACGTTGGCCCGTGCTGGGGTGAGCGCTTCGCCCTCTGGGGCTGCCCTCAGGGGAGCGGGTGCAGAACGAGAAGGGGGAGGCGGCTGCAGGCGGGCTGGATGTGCGGCTGCTGGCTGAGGTAACAGCCACCATCAGAGGTGTGTGCAGCATGTTTCATTAGGTGTGCACCCAGGAAGCCCCGCCCTAGCCCTGCCCCACCCCCATTCACTCCCTCCTACTTGCCCCCTGACTGCCCCCCTCACAACCCCCAACCCCCCTTCTCCTTGTCTCCTGGTTGCCCCCTCCTGAAACCCCTCACTCTAACTGCCCCCCTGAACCCTCCTTGCTCCCTGGCCCTTGACTGCCCTGTCCCCTATCCACCCCCCCACCTCCTGACAGACCCTGGGACTCCCAAGCTCCATCCAACTCCCCCTGCTCCCTGACTGCCCCCTCCAGAGCCCCCCCACCCACTTCTGCCTCGAACATTTGCTACGAGCTAGTTACTGCCTGTGCCCTTAAAAGTGAGAGGTCAAAGCTGTGTCTGGTAGAAAACTCCCCTGCCTGATCCATCCCGGAGGGATTCTCCATCCCTGCCCTGAGCCCAGGTGAGGCTGCAGGAATACGAGTCACTCTGCTGGGGCTAGATCCTACAGCCTGGGGGGACTGATCAGGTGCAGAGAGTTCACTCCAAATTGCAGACGCTGCCCATCAGGCCAGCTTTTCTGCAGCCCCACTGCCCTTCTAGAACCCCTGCCCTGGCCTGACATCTCGCTGTACCCCCACGCTGCCCCCCAGCAAGGGGACGGGGGTGGGGGGTAAGTGCTGCATTGCAAAGGGCCCGTCACTTCCCCTGCTCTGCTGCTTGGGAAGGAGACAAGGGCAGAAAGGAAGCAAATCAGGCTGCTGCTCTGCCCAGCGGCGAGGGGCTGGTCTAGCTGCCTGGGGCAGGAGAAGATCTGGCCATTTCGGGCCCTGCTAGTGTCTAGTACAACAGGAATGGATCAAAGGGCCCCTGTTCCAGTTGCCCCAAGCTGTGGGCTGGTTGTGTGGGCCATTTGGCTAAGACTCTGCAGGTCCCTCCGTCGCCCCGGGGAGGGGGATTCTCTGCAAGAAGTTTGAAAGGAGAGGCAGAAAAACCAAATCCTGTTCGGCATGGAAGTTTCCCCTGAAATTTTGTAATTTTTTTTTTTTCAAATGTCCCAGTGGCTTCTCTGCCATCGCGCCCATCACTGTGGTGTCTGGGCACAGATCCCTGTTGGGTCATAGCACGTTCCCCCAGCAGAAGCACCCCAATCCTCTGCCCGCTCTCATGACAGCTGGAGAAACTGAGGCCCAGAGACCTGCTAGGGGGCCACACAGTTGATTGGTGGCGGAGCTGGGGCTGTTGATTCCCTGCCTCACGATTAGCTGGCGCGTTGGGGGGGAATCTCTCTTGCTCTCTGGCTCCTTATTTCCCAAACACGCCCCCCTCCCCCTGGCCCTGGCCCAACCCCATCTGGGGTTTTCAGGCTAAATATTTTGAATGTAGCAATCGAAAACAAAAGTGAACCCCAGCCCGGCCCCTTGCACTTGCTTGGGGCCTGGCAGCTCCCACGGCACCACCCTGCCTGCAACCCAGCCGGGGCGTGGAAGGAGGCAGGGCCCTGGGCGAAGGTGGGACCGCGTTGGCCCTGCCCCTTGGCTGGAGTTTCACCTGGCTGCACTTGGCGAGGGCGGGAGGCAGCTTGGCCCAGCCGTGTGCTGCTCGGTGCATGCTCGGAGCCCCGCTGCTCGCCCGGCCCTATACAGGCAGCATGGAAAGCGGGGAGCGTGGAAGCCGGGGGCTTTCCCCTTGAAGCCCGGAGCGAGGTGGCACGAGGCCAATTGCGGTGGAGGCCAAGGAGCGGCGCTGTCCCTGCCGGTCCCCTGGGAATGAAGTGGGAGGCGCCGGGGTCCCTCTGTTCCCAAGCTCCGCGGCCGGCGTGGCGCCTGCCTTCTGCCCCATAAGAGGAGCTGCGGGGGGTAAAGCGGGGGGGGGGTGCGTCCTGCCTGGCTTTGGAGAACAGCCAGGGGAGTCTCTGTTCATGGACCATGGGGGTGAGGAAGGAGACAGTGGCCTCGTCGTCCCTCTGCCTCCTGCCGCTCGGGATAACTTTGCTGGTGCTCGGCCTCGTCCCACTTGTGCCGGCACTGGCCACCACCGGAAGTAAGTTGGCCGCCGAGAGAGAGACTAGACGGGCTGGCTGGGGGTGCGCGGCCTCAGCAGAGCCTCTCCCGGTGGTGGCTGTGTGGGATGGGTTGGGTGGGTGGCCCAGGGGCAAGGGTTAAGGCAGCAGGCTGGGACTGCAGATGCGGGGTGGGGGGCTAGTGGATGGAGAGCGAGGCTGGCGGGCAAGGGATTCTGGCTCCTGTTCCTGGATCTGCCCCTAGCCTGCTCCATGACCTTGGGCAAGTCCCATAGGAGTGGCCAGGCCAGGTCATCCCCCGGCAATGAGTTCCGCAGGTTGTGAGTATTGGGTGACGAAGTACTTCCTCCTGTTTGTTTTAAACCTGCTGCCTAGTAATTTCAGCGGGTGACCCCTAGTTCATGTGTGAGGGGAAGGGGTGCCTCTGGGCCTCTTTCCCATCTCACATGTGTCTTTTGAGGTTGTAAGCTTTCCTGGAGGAGGGATGTCCTCCTGCTATGAGTACATGCCTGACCCAGCACAATAGGGCTCTAATTCTAGGTGTGGCTGTAATACAAATAGCAAAATAATAATGGGACTTGGGAGAGTGGGGGGGCCAGGTCCCAGCTCCGCCACTGACTCTCTGTGTGACCTTAAGTTATTTTGTTGCTCCATGCCTCAGTTTCCCCATCTTTAAAGTGGGGACAGCCATCCTCCATGTGCTGGTCTCTGCTTGGGTTGTGAGCTCTCAGGGGCCGGGACCATCTCTGACAATTGTGTCTGTGCAGCCTCTAATAGCATGAGGCCTCCAGGTCAGTTCAGTGATTTGGCTCTGGGACCTCAGGCCCGAAAGACGCGTGACCCCCTACAGCCTGAGCTAAAGAACCCCTGCTGCAGCCAGTACAGCTCGCTCCCTCTGTGGCCCAGCCACTACCAGGAGGGAACAAAGTGGCCCATTGACTGGGCATGAGTTATATTATCCCATAACCACAGGGCTCTCTGCACCTTCCTTTGAAACAGCTTGTGCTGGGCCCAGTAGTAGACGGGGTACCCTGGCCTGAACCTTCTAGTAATTTCCAGGGTCCTTTGTTGCTAAACACACCAGACTTTCGCCATCAATAAATGCTGATTCCCTCCTGTTTCAGTGCATGGATGGAGAGGATAATGGAACAAAGTGCCCCTGAGAAACTCAAATGTGACTTCAAAACATCGAGTCCCACCGAGTTCTGGAGCAAAACAGAACAAGCAGGAACTTTTGGGGCAGGGCATGGGGTGGTAGCTGCTTATTTGGTTTCTTAATTGGCTTTTGACGGGTGATGAGCCGTTGATCCTGTGGGGTGAAGTAAACAGGAGTTCAGGCAATAAATAATTCAGGTTTGCAGGGAGTCATGGAAAGAGACGTGAAAGTGGAAAATTGTAGCTAAGAGGGGGCTGGAGGAATTAAAACAAATACATCAGCAGGGCTGGGATCAAAGACAATAGTTTAACCCCTGCTCTTCAGGCTAAGCCCGATGCAGTGAAAGAGCTGGTGAAGTGAGGCTGCTCAGAGAAAATCCCCAAACGTCCCATGGAGTTGTGGGGAGCAAGGAGGGAGGGAAATGGCTATTTCTGGGCGTAGGGAGCAGAAAGAGAAGCCAATGCAATCTGGTAACGTGTGGCCTGTGGGCTGTGATCGGGGGTGGGTGGGAATCTAGACACTTGGCTTCTATTGCCAGCTTTTCTGTGCCCTCCCTGGCAAGTCCCCTCCCCTCCCATTGCCTCAGTTTCCCCATGTATGTAATGGGGAATAACAACGATAATGGGGAATGATCCTGACCCATCTCGCAACGGGGGGAGGTTGAACTAATAATGAGTGTGTGGGAAGCCCTTTGAGGGCCTCAGGCCAGAGAGGATGCAGGAGCAGAGGTTTTGGGGTGGCAGACGATGGGGTGCTGTGTTGGAGCAGTGGCCTAGGAACACTGAATGCAGTGCTGGGTCCTGGGGGCTGCTGGGTAACAGAGACGTAGCTTTGGAGGCTGGGGCTTTTCATAACCTACATCTTTACTGGGAGCCCGTCTGCCTAGAAGGCCCGTGCCCGGGTAGAGAGCACGGCTGGCGTGTCTATGGGGAAGAGGCCGGTGTGCCGCCAGAGGGATCGCCACTTCCCTTGGGGTCCTGCATAGAGCTGTGTTTTCCCCCCAACTCCAGCCCCACGGGAAGGCTGCTGGGTTCTGAGCCTTCCTCCCCAGGTCCTCTGCCCTCTGGCTGGGAGGTGAGGAGGGCCCTCAGCACCCTGCAGGATCGGGGCCTTAGAGGAGTGAATCAGGAGTGGTTGCACGTGCTGCCTTTCCGGCTGGCTGTGGTTTGAGGCAGGGGTGAAGCGGGAGGGGACGGCTGCCCAGCCTCGGGAGGGGGCATCGGGCCTCACCAGTGCAGGGGTATGTGGGGATTTTTGCCGTTCACGTCAAGGAGCCCAGGATCTCACCTCTGGGGCGCTGAGTAACTGGCTGGTGCCGGTGTGAACAGACCTGCTGTGGCGCCATAAACAGCTCCTGATTTAGGTCAGTGTAAACAGGAGGAGGCTTGGACCCCGTTGGGCCAAATGGCTTAGCCAGAGGAGCTGGGGCTCTGACCCATTGACTCCAGCTGGGGGTCTGGCCATTTGATTCTGTGGCCTGTGAAAGCAGTGTGTGATCTGGTGACCCCGAGGGGGGAAAAATTTGGATTAAAATCTCTGCGCTGGTTTTTCTTGGCTCGGTGCCCTGCGTTCATTAGCCTGGGACGGGCCACAGTAAAAGGCCCGACACAAACCCTGGATGGGAACTAGCCCCAGTTTGGGGGTTTGAAACCCCCACCTTTCCCACAGTGTCTGGACTAGTGTAAGAATGACCCAAAGGTCCAGCTAGCCCAGTATCCTGTCTTCTGCCAGTGACCAATGCCAGGTGCTTCAGAGAGAATGAACAGAACAGGGAATCATTGAGTGAACCATTCCCTGTCGCCTATCTATAGTAAAGCGTATTATAATTGATATCCCGGCAGCCCTAGCCAAGGTTATTGCCTGTTGTGCTCGGGGCTGTACGTTCCCAGTCCCTGCCTTGAAGAGTGTAGAGTCTAAATGCCCAGACAGACAAAGGGATGATTGTCATCCGGGGCTACGTGGGGAGAGTCTGAAGGTCTAGTTCTCTGTCACTCTGCATTTTGAGCAGTCTGCTTTGCTAACACTGTACACAGCTGTAGGATAACAGGCAATTTTAGTGGCTGCATACAGGCAGTTAGGAGCAGAGTAAGGAATTGAATCTAGATCTCTTGACTCATCAGCTTGCATTTTAACCGCTAGATTGGCCTCCCTCTTTAGTGTCAAGCTGGAATTTTCCCTCTGGAGTTTGGGTTCAGGCTCCTTCTCTAATGTCCTCGACGCGTTTCACAGCAATACTGTAGAGACATGGGTTTCTCTGGGAGTTAGCGTGAGGTGACCCTGGTACATTTCTATGTCGTTCTCCTAATGCGATTCTCTGGGGGACGGTGCTGGGCAGGAGTTCCTGGAACGGAGATGCAATCTGCGGCAGTATTGCAGTCACCTGGCCCTAATTTAGAGTGCATAAAAATATCTCGTGCTTACAACCTCCGGGGACCGTTGCCTGCTGCCCGGCACGTGTTGTCTGGATTTATAGTCGGGGAATAAAAAGACCTGAAACCCATTTGTATTTATAAACAGAGAGGAATCAAAATAGTAGCACCTGGCATCTCCTTCTGAAGCTGCACAGGGGCACAGCTTGTGTTGGGGGATGAAAAGCAAAGTGGCAATTCAAAGAATAAAGAAACTTTAGTCAAAACACCATTCGCTGGGTGTCAAGTGAGGGGAAAACACAGACGTCTCACCTGCCCTGGCAGAGGGCAAGGGGGTTAATGAATGACCGCAGTGAGAACAGAGCTGCAATTGAAAAGCGTATTTGCTCTAAACAGAGCTGGGAGGTGGGAAAACTACTGGCTGTGACATGTGCCACCGGCGATGCCTGTTGAAGTCAGCTGGCGGATTGCCCGAAGTGCAAGGCAGAAATAGCCTGGCGCTGCAAAATTGGGCAAAGGTGAAAAGAAATGTGATCTCCGGCAGCTTTGCTCCATTGCTCTGCACCTCGGGTTGGCGTCTCCGCCGATGTAAACTGGGCACAACACTGACACCAGAGCAGTGCACGAGGTCAGCGCCTACCCTGGCAGGACTGGCCAAAGCTCCATTGCAGCAGGGTTGATTTCCACTGACGGAGGAACAGGCCCAGAAGGTTTTTGCACAGGTGTAAATGATATCCTGATAAGCAAAGTAGGGGAGAAACCAAGTGCCTGGAGGTGGTATCCTTCCGGGAACTGACACAGCAGGAGACTTGGGGCATGCATGAGAAATGTTATTGCAAGGTTCCCAACTCCCCTGAGACATCCTGTTCCCCAAACAGCGACCTGGCTGCGGCTACTTCCTCCTGGAAGAGTTTTCCTGGCAGGTGGCGTGTTTAGGGTTGAAGCCAAGTTCACTGTGTTTGATTTTTGGTGTTTACAGTAAATTTTGTGCTGGAAAGCAGGCTGCCCCCAAAACTGTTCTCTTGCTAATAGTTCAGTGTCAGGTTTCAGCTGCGGTGTGAACGGGGCGCGGCCTAGGTTTCCGAGGCCAGAAGGGTGCTCTCGGAGTTTGGCCTGCTGCGTAACTCAGGAGGGACTGGCTGCCCATGGGGACGACATAGCCCATCATGCAGTGCTTTCTCCTGACACCCCCCCAGATAATGTACGGCCCCACTGCTCGGTTCTTGCTGGAGCATTGCATGCTGGGAGGTGTGGTCTCCATATGCCCCCGCTGCTTAGTCAAGGGGAGGAGGGCAGTGGAGCTGCTGCGTCCGGCAGGCTCTGCAGTTTGCAGACCAACAAAGCCTGTTCCTAAAAATCCAGCCAGTTTTCAACTGTGTCCTGTTCGACCCTTGTTTTATGTAAAAGGGCCCGAGGGCCAGCGCTTACAGTTAATCCCAACGTGTGATTTTTTAAAAAGTCACAAGCTCAGAGCCCGCTCCGGAATCAGTTATTCAAAGCGTTACAGTAGGACATTGAGGCTCCAGCCGAGACCCGGGTCCTGCCGCGCTAGGGGCTGTGCATAGCAAGACAAGACAGAAGTATTGTCTTAACCGGGAAATGAGGCAGCAAGAACCTAGCCCAGGTTCCTGCAGGGGGAGTTGTGGTAGAACTGGGAGCTGAACTGAGGATTGAGTGATGTCGTGCTCACGGCTTTATCCCTAAGACCGTCCTTCCTCTAATTGCTTGGGAAACGTGTATATAAAACCATAAGGCAACACATCAGAAATACCTGTGTGGGGCAGGAAGTGCTTGTTCTCTGGGTGTGGAGTGTTGAGAACATGCTGCGTTTGTGTGTGTTCTGGTGTCACCAGACCGAAGCTGGCCTGGAAGAGGGGGGTTAATGAGAATAACCTCTCAAGAGGTTACCTAACCCCCTCGGTAAATATCAGCCACGGGGAGAGAGATTAGAGGCGCTTGGGGATGAGAAAGTCAGATGCCAGGGAGCTAGGATGGTTGCTACCAGCCAGATGAGCTGGTTTCCAGCCTGCGTGGTCGGAGCAGTGTGCTAGCTAAACATGGAGCTGCGCTGTGAAAGGCGGGTCATCGGGAGGCTGGAACTGGGGGTGTACCCTGGTGGGACGTGGTTCCCATCATAGCCATGGTTTACAGTTTGGTTCAATGGCTCTCAGCACCCCCAGGATACAAATTGTTCCAATGCCCCTGCAGATAGGGTGGTTTGCCTGTGGAGTAGAACCAGCTGAAATGTTTCCGCTACATTTTTTTCCTGCTGAAAAAATCTCATATTTTTCTTGGGCTTACACTGCAGTGTAGACGTACCCTCTGCCACCATGTATATCTGTCTACTTTTCTGTTGCCATGCTTGTCTATCTATCTATCTATCTATCTATCTATCTATCTATCTATCTATGCATACCCCCTCTATCTAATCCATCTGACTCCATCTGTCTGTATGTATCTACCCACACTTTTATCTATCCATTATTCTGACTGTGTCTATATCCAATTATTTGCTGGGTTGAACTAAATTGATTTTAAAATGATGCCAGTTCTGCTTTCCTACCACACACCGGAGTGCTGCAGAGTGGAGAGAAAAACAGAATTTCCATCCCGTGGGAAATTCTGGGATTTTGACAGATTTTCTTTTTCAAGCTGAATTGGGACAAAAAGCCAAAATATCAAAAGGTTGTAGAAAAGAGCATTCTGTTCCTTTGGAAATGTCTAAACGTTTTGTTTTGGGTCAACATTAATCGCTACGGCCGCCTGAGCCACCACAGTGATTCATGGGTGCTGTAGTTCTGCATCCTTCATGCCCTTATGTTCCTTTATGGGCCTTGCTCCCCAGCCATACTACACCTCCCATGATGCACTGTGGCAATTCAGCCACAGCTGGGAACTGTGGTGCATCATGGGAGATGAGTTCTACTAGAGAGCAGTGTCCCTGGGGGAGAGTGGAAGATGAGACCTAGAACTACATCTTCCATGTGGCATTGCAGCATCTCAGATGGACGTAGTAACTATTGTTGACCCAACCTGAAATGAAACAGTGAGAAGTGAGGTCTAAGTGAGCAGGGAATTGAAGGCAGGCTCCCCAAAATCTAGGCCAAGGCCCTAAGCATGGGGCTGGCTAGGAGGGCTCATGCCTTGTGCTCCTCTCTTCCAGTCTGCGGCAGCATGGACATCCGCAACGACGTCTCCCAGCTGCAGAAGCTGGAGAACTGCACCATCATCGAGGGCAACCTGCAGATCCTCCTCATGTTCACCACCGCCGCAGAGGACTTCCGCGGCCTCAGTTTCCCCCGCCTCATCATGATCACCGAGTACCTGCTCCTCTTCCGCGTCTACGGGCTGGAGAGCCTGCGTGACCTCTTCCCCAACCTCTCCGTCATCCGGGGCACCAGCCTCTTCTTCAACTACGCCCTGGTCATCTTCGAGATGCCCCACCTCCGGGACATCGGCCTACACAGCCTGACTGATATCCTGCGGGGCTCAGTGCGCATCGAACGCAACCAGGAGCTCTGCCACATCTCCACCATCGACTGGGGGCTGCTGCTGGTCGACTCGGTGGAGAACAACTACATCGTGGGCAACAAGCTGGTGGAGGAGTGTGCCGACGTGTGCCCAGGCATCCTGGACGTGGAGCAGCCCTGTGTCCAGACCAGCGTCAATGGGCAGCTGGATTACCGCTGCTGGACATCCAGCTACTGCCAGAAAGGTAGGTGTCCGCCCTGCTCTAGTTCTCAGAGACTTTAAGGTCAGAGGGGACCATTATGATCATCTAGTCTGGACCTCCTGCACAGCGCAGGCCACAGAATCTCACCCAGCCATTCCTGCAATAAACCCCTAACCTGTGTCTGAGCTAGTGAAGTCCTCAAATCACGGTTTAGAGACTTCAAGGTGCAAAGAATCCTCCAGCAAGTGTTCCACGCTGCAGAGAAAGGTGAAACCCCCTCCAGGGCCTATGCCAATCTGCCCTGGAGGAAAATTCCTTCCCGATCCCAAATGTGGCGATCGACTAAACTCATGTGGGCAAGATTCTCCAGCCAGACACCCAGGAAAGAATTCTCTGTAGTAACTCAGATTCCTCCCCGTCTACCATCCCATCCGACATCTCATCACAGACCATTGGGTATATTTGCCTCTAATAGTCAAAGACAAATTAATTGCCAAAATTAGCCTACCCCATCATACCATCTCCTCCATAAACTTAACAAGCTTAATCTTGAAGCCAGATCTCTCTTTTGCCCCCACTGCTCCCCTTGGCAGGCTGTTCCAGAACTTCACTCCTCTGATGGTTAGAAACCTTCCTCTAATTTCAAGTCTAAAGTTCCTAACACTAGTTTATCTTCATTTGTTCTTGTGTTCTGGGGTGCTTGGCAGGCTTGGTAAGCTAAGCAATCTTGCTTTGGGATGGGGACTTGGATGGGAGACTGCAGGGAGTGGTGTTGGGGATAGAATGGGGGGGTATGCTTCCCTGGGAGATAGTGTAATGCTAGGGAGTTCTGTGCTGCAGGGACTGGTATACCTCTGCTGTAAGAGGGGTGCTGTCACCTCTGAGTCCATGTTCCTAGGGGGTGTCTGAGTTTCTGCCTTCCCCACGAGGGGCAGAAACCAAGTTCTTGCCTGGTGTGTGGCACTTTTCAAAACAAGAGAGGGCGCTCGGTCGTCGGGAAGGTCCGCGGCGCGTAATCAAGACCCACGTCCATCCATTTGCTTCCGCAGTTTCAAGCCAGATTGTGTCGCTTCCTGTCCTAAGCGGCGATGCCGCTCTTGAATAGCTGCCAACATCCCTCCCCAGAGGTGGTTGCATTCCAGTGTTGGCCCAGAAGTTTGGTGTCTTTTAAAAGTAGTCCTGGGCAAGAGGGACTAGTGGGTGGAGGGCAAGCGAGGAGGTCAAAGCGTTGTGTTCATGAAGCTGATAACATGACGCTTCAATTTGTCACACGGATGCTATTGGCACAGCTCAGGCTGTAAACTCTTCAGGGTCAGGACTGCGAGTCTGATTCGCCTTTTCACTCCGGGCCGGAAGTGAGCACTGCGGTCGAATCTCTTGCGTAATGCCGGCCAGAGAACTGCCCCAAAATAACACCCAGGGCAGAGCTTTTAGAAGAACATCCAATCTGGGTTTAAAAATGGCGGGGATGCAGAATCCACCATGCCCCACAAGGCATTGAAAAGGGGCTTCGGTGTAAGAATCACTACCGGTGTAGTTAAAACAGCCCAAACGCCCTTTGGGCCACGTCCACACTACAGAGCCTATGCCCTGAGGGTAGATTCAGCATTAGCTAACAGAATGGGTTTTTCTGCTGGTGTAGGAACAGCACCTCCCCAGACAGTGTTAGCTACGGCCGACCAAAATGCTTGTCTGTCTGCAAAGCTGCATTTAGGTAGGATAACTAGATGTCCCGTTTTTGGAGACTTTTTCTTACATAGGCGCCTATTCCCCACCCTCTGGCCCGTTGTTTTTCACAATTGCTATCTGGTCACCCTACATTTAGGGTTTTTTTCAACAGAGCCACATCACTGGGGTGGGCATGGTTTTTCACACACCCCGACCAGTGTCAATTGTAAGTGTAGACCTGGCCGTAGTGTGGATTATCCACGTATGAAGGTGCTTACATACAGTTTATCGCTATTCCTGTTGAGGAAGGGAAATAAATGACCCCAGTCACCTTTATCCTGGTATAACTGTGTTGTGTTGGTATAACTATAGCAACACAAAATCACACCCCTAATTGACAAAGTGATACCAGGACAAAACCTGGGCGTAGAGGATGAGGGTGTGGTGCAGCCTCACTGGTTGCAAGAGTTCGGTATAGCCACTGAGTGGCAAAGTCAGATGTAAACTGAGTCTGTCATCCCAGGGGCAAGCCATGAAATTAAAAGGCAACAGCTATAAAACCAATCCCAGGAAATGCTGTACAAAGCATAATTAGCCTGTGGAACTCACTGCTACTAGAGGTTGTCAAGGCTGAGAGCTTAGTAGGATTCGTAGAAGGGATTGGACGTTTGCACATGGTTAAGGGATGTTTTCATGGTTACACGAGAGAGGATAAAAATGCACGAGGGATGTAAACTGTCATGTTAGCCAATTGCTAACTGAGAGGGTTAAGAAGAAAAATTCTCATGTGAACGGGTTAGAGCTCTGTTGTCCATTAGGGGGTTTCTTGGACCTTCAAGCATCTGGTGATGGCCACCGTGAAAGACAAGATACTGGGTTAGATGGACCCTAGTCTTAAAATCTAGGAATTGCTAGATCGCTGTGAGCATCTAGTCTGACTTCTGCATAACACAGGCCATAGACCTTCACCCAGTGATTCCTGCACAAATGAGCCTCTTTACACATCCTGCACCGACCACACCTTTCCACGTTCTGTTGATGTGACACCTTTTAGAGTACATCTATTTTTAGAAAACAGTTAGTTTGTTTGTTTAAATTTCACTGGCACTATTGGTGATAATCCTCCCAGCATGTGGCATCTGCTGGCCACCTGAGGTGACAGGTGGCAGGATCTGGGGGAACAAATAAATAACAGTCAGTGTGAGAGAAGTAGGGTAGATGGCTTGCCGGCGTTTAGTGGACTAGCTTTGGGGAGCAGCGCACAGAAGTCCCCTGCTCTGACACAGTTTGCGGAAAGAGAGAAGGAAAAGTATTAACATTCAGCTTCACGTGACTTTGTTTTTAGATCCAGGGGCAAAAACCAATGGCAAGAAAGAACTAAAGTAAAGTCTCTCTGAGGAGAGCACAGTGTGTGTCTCATCTGGTAACATGCTGCAGCCACTGCCCAAACAGAATAGCTGCTGTTTAGAAATTTTAAAGGGCCAGTACACAGAAAACAAAAAGCATCGCAATTTTGTAGCTGCACTGTATACAACAAACACCTATTTCCAGGTGGTCTAACTTTCCCATAATCACTCTACTATCTGCCTTGCTCCTAACCCACCTCTCCCTTCTCTGGTCCCTTCCATTTGAATGAACTGTCAGCATTGAATGACCTGGGCTGCGCCTAGAGGTGAGATTTTTCCCTTTCTCCTTGCTAAGCTGCCCCCTCACCCCCATTGAAGTGTTAAACTAGACGGGGACTCACGTCACAGAATTTGGGCCTGGACTTTGTTTGAATCCAGGATTTGGGTTTTGGGACATTATAAATGTGTGTGTGAGAGAGAGGGAGGCGAATCATTGGCAAAACATGGATCCAGATTCAATTCTGGATCCAGGTGCCGAGGTTGAACGCCCATCGAAGTTCTGATTGGGGTTTGAGGTACACGAGGATTCCATTTTTCCATGGAGCCTAAGGGAGCTGAAAGACAATGGGCATTAGAACCCTAAGGGAGTTAGGTGCCTGTGAAAAACATCCCAACTTGTAATGACCCAGCAGTTCCAGTTTAACCAGCTGTCTTGAGTCAGACAGAGCAGGGGCGATGTCTGCTCTGGTCCTTTTCTTGGGGGCTGGCTACACGGGAGGCCTCGGTACCGGGGTAGCTCTGCTGGTATCTATCATGGCACTGGTCCAAACCCCACCTGAGACCTTCTGCCCTGGGGTTGCTGCTGGAGCGTGTCCCACCTTGAAACCCGGAGACAGACCCCGAGACGTCCGGTGAAATCCCCGTGGAGAGGGGCCGTCGGATGCTGCTGCACTAGCAGACAGAGCGCCGCGTCTTCACGCAGCACGGGCGCGTCTCGCTGGGCGCACAGTGGGGAGTAATAGGATCTGCTCTGTATCTTCCCAGCTCCCAGCTGCCGTGTTTTCCCAGCGGTGGGGTAAATACGGGACCCACCCGGGCTCGTTTGCTGTAAACAGGAGGCCTCGTAATGAAATATACACTGTAAACACAGATCCTTATCGGCACCGGCACCTCCTGCAGCGGCTGCACGGTGGGGACAGGGCTGCACCTCCGGCTGCCCCGTTCCCACCGCAGGCCTCGGCAGGGAACCGCGGGGCTCAGCTCGGTGTACCGGCTTGGAGTGATCAGTTTATCTGTCCGTCCATCCATCCATTCCCCTGCATACCCATCCATCTATTCCTCCCTTTCCCTTCCTTCCTTTCCATGTGCACCCTTCCATCTGTCTGCACACACATCCCTCCATCCATCCATCCCCGTATGCCCCATCCATCCATCCTTCCCCCTCGCTCTTCCTCCTGTACTTCCTAGATGCACACTTCCATCCCTCCCCGTACACCCCCATTTATCCATTCTGCCCACATTTCCCCACCCATCCCTCCATCCCCCCATCCTTCATATATGCACCCCTCGATCCATCCCCCCCACAAACCCATCCATCCATCCCTTTCTCTCTCCCTTCCTTCCTTCCCATACATCCGTCCCCATACAAACCCCTCCATCTGTCCATCCCCATGAAAACCCTTTCTTCCTTCCCATATGCATCCCTCCACTCATCCCCCCCATACCTCTCCATTCATCCATCCTCCTCGCTCTTCCTCCTGTCCTTCCTATATGCACCCTTCCATCCATCCATCCCCCCCATACCTCTCCACTCATCCCTTCCCCAGACACACCTCTCCATTCATCCCTCCCCATGCCCCCGGGGACTGACGGACTCTAGTGGATCTCTCTCTCTCTCTCTCTCTCTCTCGACCCCAGTGTGTCCCTGTGGGGACGGAATCCCGTGCACGGCCGCCGGGGAGTGCTGCCACCCGGAGTGCCTGGGGGGCTGCAGCCGGGCGTGGGACAGCCGGGCCTGTGTGGCCTGTCGCCACTTCCACTTCAACGGGCACTGCCTGGCCTCCTGCCCGGCCCGCACCTACCGGTACGAGGGCTGGCGCTGCGTGACGGCCGAGTACTGCGCCAGCCTGCGCAAGGTGTCCGAGAACCCCCGCGAGGCCTCCGAGTTCGTCATCCACCAAGAGGGGTGCCTGGCCGAGTGCCCCTCGGGGTACACACGCAACGACAGCAGGTGAGCGGCTCTCCAGGGGGGCTGAGACCGAGCCGTGCCCCCACCCCGCAGTCCTGCATCCCACCTGCCCCCACAGTGAACCCCCAATCCTCCCAGTGACCCCCCCGGGTGCCGCCCGTCCCCAGTGGACCCCCAAGAATCCCACCTGCCCCCCCCCAGTGAACCCCCTGCATTCTGCCTGCTCTGGCAGTAACCCCCCATCCCTCACAGTGACCCTCCCCACATCCCACCTGCCCTTGCAGTGACCCCCTCCCGGAATCCCGCCTGCCCCTCCAGTGACCCCCGCCACATCCCGCCTGCCCCTGCATTACCCCTCCCCACATGGAATTGCATGACTTGGGGTGGGGGTGCCCAGGACAATGGGGCACTAACAAATCTGCACCTGTCTCTCTGCCCCTCCTGCTCCTTCCTCCCCCCCCCCAGCATCTTCTGCCACAAGTGCGAGGGGCTGTGCCCCAAGGAGTGCAAGGTGGGCACCAAGACCATCGACTCCACCCGCGCGGCGCAGGCGCTGGCCGGCTGCACCTACGTCGAGGGCAACCTGATCGTGAACATCCGCAGGGGCTGTGAGTCTGTCCCCCCCGCCCCACGCCAGATAGGCCAGCCCCTGTGCCAACATCCCCCCCCCCGCCTCAGCCCTCCTTCCCCTCCCCAGCGTGTTAGCGCACCACCGGCTGGGTTTCCAAATCTATCCCCGCACTCTGTGTCCGACCCGCCGCCTCTGCCGCTGTGGGGAAGCCGGGTCGCTCGGGGGAGACTGGGCAGTCTCTGGGGGACCCGTTTCCTGCGGGTCCCCTTTAGATCCAGCCTTCGACCACCAGCCGACACCCCAGGGCAGCGGGTGATGTGCGTTTGCTGGGTCCCAGCCCTCCAGGAAATGCCCCGCTGCCCACGAGCTGGCAGCCTTGGTGGAGGGGCCAAGGGGAAGGTGCTGGTGGAACTGGGAACAGAACCCAGGAGGCTCGACGCACCAGCCCGTGCTGCCTCCTTTACAGTCCTACAAACCGCCCAGACCTGGCAACAGGGCTGGCGTGTGAATCGCGTGCAGGGCTGGTATCGGGGCAGCCGACACACCCCGAAGGGCGTAGAGGTCTGTGATAGGCACTCCAGTTTGTGTGCACGTCCCATTCAGCCCTCTTCCCCCGCCAGCCTCTCCAGCTGGCTGGAATCTCTGTGGGCGGCCGCCCGTGCCTTAGGGGCTCTTTCTCCCTGCCCCCTTCCAGATAACCTGGCCTCCGAGCTGCAGAGCAGCCTGGGACTCATCGAGACCATCACGGGCTTCCTGAAGATCAAGCACTCCTTCGCCCTCGTCTCCTTGTCCTTCTTCAAGAACCTCAAGCTCATCCGGGGGGACTCCATGGTGGATGGGTGAGATGGTGTCTCCAGCCAGGGGGTGACCACGGCTCCCATCTCGACCCCTTCAGCCACTCACCTCCTCCCCGCGTGTTAGCCCGTGGTGGATTCCCCGTCCCGTTGGGCTTTCAGTGCCTCCCACGTCTGGTGGCCTCCATCCCACCACGGGCGTCAGGCCCGCTGCCTCTCCAGCTATGGGGTGGAGGCCCCTTCCTTGTGCATAGCAGAGGGCAGGACATGTAGGGTTAGGGGAGCAGCTACAGGGCCTTGCCCTGGGTGCTAGGAGAGGCGTTGGCTGGAAAATGTGGTTTGCATTCACGTCGAGCATGGAGGTGTATGTGTGTGTGTGTGTGTGTGTGAATCTGTCTTGTGTGGTTGTGAGAGAGAGCTGTGTGTGCGTCTGGGTGGGTGTGCACACTTCTCTGTGTGTGTGCGTATGAATCTCTCGAGATGGGTGTGGGTGTGAGAGAGAGCTCTGTGTGTGTCTGGGTGTGCATGCACACTTCTGGGCGTGTGTGAACCCCCTAGTTCGAGGAGTCAGTCCTGGCCCTGTGGTTCCAGCCGCCTGTCCCTTCGCCCCCAGGAATTACACCCTCTACGTCCTGGACAACCAGAACCTGCAGCAGCTCTGGGACTGGAGTCACCACGTGCTCTCCATCCCCGTGGGGAAGGTGTACTTCGCCTTCAACCCCAAGCTGTGCCTGTCCGAGATCTACCGCATGGAGGAGGTGACGGGCACCAAGGGCCGGCAGAACAAGGCCGAGATCAATCCCCGCACCAACGGGGACAGAGCCTCCTGTGAGTCTGGGGCCTTGGAACAGCCCTGGGAGTGGGGAGGGAGCAGGGAAAACCCAACAGCATTCGCTGACATCTGGCCCCGTTCCCCACACACCCCCGAGCTCCCCTCAGGCCCCGTTTCCCCCCAGCTTCCCTCAGGCCCTGTTCCACACACATACCCCGAACTACTCTCAGGCCACATTTCCCGTCTCCCCCGCAGCTCCCCTGAGGCCCCATTCTCTACAGACCCCCCACCCCCGAGCGCCCCTCTGGCTCCATTATGTGCAAACACCCCCCCGAGCTCCCCTCTGGCCCCATTACCCACCCCCACTGAGCTCCTCTCTGGCCCCGTTACGCACCCCCTCCACACTGAGCTCCCCTCAGGCTCCATTCCCCCCTCACTCCCCTTCCCGAGCTTCCCTCAGGCCCCGTTCCCTGCAGTCTCCTGGAGCGACCCGCAGCCCCCCAAGATTTTTTGAGGCCCTATTCCCCGCAGCCCCCTCCAACGCTCTCTGCTTCCACCGCAGGCAAGACCCAAACACTGCGCTTCGTTTCCAACGTCACCGAGTCCGACCGCATCTTCCTGAAGTGGGAGCGCTACCGGCCTCCCGAGTATCGCGATCTGCTCAGCTTCATCGTCTACTACAGGGAATCGTAAGTGTCCACCTCGCCTCCCGCCGCCCAGCTCCTGGCTGTACTGCGCCCCCTTAGCACGGGCCATGCCACCCCCTCATGGGGCTGGAAACCAAGAGGGTAACAACCTACTACTGCCGCCAGTGAGTGACGTGACTCCTTTAGCTCAAATACTGCAGCGCTTACGGTTCCGGTCCTGCCAAGGACCCGGATCAGGGGCTGATGCATTGGCAGGCGTGGCTCTTCCATGATATCCCTTGGGATTTCGGGAAAGCTGGAAGCGGGTGGACAGGGGCAGGGGCAGTCACTTAGGGCTATGACCTTCTGGCTGCACAAATCAGAGCCTCGCTTTGCATGTTTGTGGCTGGGAAACGTGGCTCTTCTTTGGGCTAGCTCAGCCGACAAGGGGGACACCGCATTCCAGTTCGGGTCGATCCAGTCCACCTCCCGTCCTGCTTCTTCGCATGTGGTAGCCTTCCTGTGGGGCTGTTAAACAGCTGCCGTGCTCCACCCCAGAGGTGGCTGCATGCATTTCAGCAGCAGGGGAAGTAATTCCTGCAAGGGGCCGCAATAGCCAGTAGCATAAGGAGGCTCCACTCCACGCATCTGCTGTGTAACTGAGCCCCTGGGTCCTTCGGGAATGTCTCTACTCATTGGGAAAGTCAGCGGGCCTACGGGAGGGGAGAGGGGCTGGGTTCACTGGGGTGCCGGGCGGCCTATGCACTGACCCCCCGGGGGATGGCATATCTTCCGGGCCAGGCCCTTTCAGAACGTGACCGAGTACGTGGGGCAGGATGCCTGCGGGGCCAACAGCTGGAATGTGGTCGACGTGGAGCTGCCGCTGAACAACGACCAGGAACCGGGGGTGGCTCTGCTGAACCTCAAGCCCTGGACCCAGTATGCCATCTTCGTCCGCGCCATCACCTTGACCACGGCCGAGGAGGGGCGCAACTACGGGGCGCAGAGCGAGGTGGTGTACGTCCGCACCATGCCGGCAGGTAGGAGGGTGGCCACAGGGGGGCAGTGGAGTGGGCTGCCGCTTAGAAAACATGCGCAGCCCCTCTAGGTGCTGGCGCCTAGCGAGGACAACAACCTACTACTGCTGCCAGCTAACAGAGCTGCTCCTTTCGCTAAACTGGGAGAGGCCTGTGCTTTGGTGCTGATGATGCTGGGTTTGGATCCCCGGTGAATAGCCCCATAGCCTGAATAGCTACTGGAGCAGGATCCAGCCTCCTGGGGTGCCACGGTGGTTGGGGGGAGATCAGTGCAGGAGGCTCCATAACAGACAAGGGTGCAAAGTGGGGTGTTTGTGTGTGTGTGGGGGGGATGGGGGATGTGGAGCCGGGAGAGGGAGCAGGGGGGCTCCAGCCCTGGATCTCTGGGGCTTAACGTAGCTGTCTCTGTGTTGCCACTTGTCCAGCCCCCACGGTGCCCCGGGATGTCCTCTCCATGTCTAACTCCTCCTCCCACATCATCGTGCGCTGGAAACCGCCCAGCCAGCGCAACGGGAACATCACCTACTACCTGGTGCTGTGGCAGCAGCTGGCTGAGGACCTGGAGCTCTACGTCAATGACTATTGCCACAAAGGTGAGGCCTGAGGCCGGGGAGAGGGGCTCCGGCAGAGACGCAGGCCTGAGCAGCGACGGGAGGTGCTTCTGCCATGCCCTGGAGGTGGACCAGCGATGGGGAGCTCGGTCTTGGGGCTCCACTGGACTTCAGGCTGCCTGCCGGCGGGGCTGGTTCATGCCCCATGGCGATGGAGCTGAAAGGCTGGGACGTGGGCCAAGACTGCACTGGCCTCTCCCCATGGCTCAGCCCCGCTCCCAGGGGCGAGGCAGGGCCCGTCCATAGTGGGGCTGGCAGGACCAGGGCCCAGGGCAAAGGGAGGGTGGGTGGATTTCAGGAGTCTGGCTGGAGGAGAGGACAGGCGAGGTGATGAGGATGGAGTCAAAGCATCGCTCAGGGGAAGGGACCTAACCCCCTGGATCCTTGGGCCGGAGCCGACACCCGGTGACCCCGCTGGGAGGGCGTCCGCGGCGGAGCAACGAGGGGCCGTCTCACCCCCCTTGCTCCTGGCCCTACTCTCTCTCTCTCTGCCCACGCCCCCAAGGCCTCAAGCTGCCCACCAGCAGTGCGGACACCCGCTTCAATGTGGACGACAGTGGGGGCCCCGAGCTGGAGCAGGACGCAGAGGAGCGGTGCTGCCCGTGCCACCGGGACGGCGGGCAGCTGCAGATGGAGGGGGAGGCTGTCTCCTTCCAGAAGAAATTCGAAAACTTCCTACACAATTCCATCATCATCCCTAGGTACCTGGGCGGGGCTGAGTTGGGGGAGGGGATTCCAGGGGCGGGGCTTAGTTATGGGAGGGGCTTCAAGAGGGCGGGGCTTAGTTGCAGGAGGGGATTCTAGAGGGCGGGGCCTAGCTGGGAGGAGAGGGGATTCCCTCTCCATCCCTGCAATGCCATATTCATAGCCACTTACTAGTAATTTTTCCCCACTCTGATTTTTAGGTCTGGGGCTTTGGCCTGCCAGAGGGAGTCACTCCTTTGCCTTTGGGGTCCCTGCCATCCCTGACTCTGGGGTTTGGCACTGTCCACACTACTCTGCTAACTCGTTCCCTTTCATTTGTGTCTTTTCAGACCCCCTTGGAAGGTGACGTCTGTCAAAAAGAACCCTCAGAGGTAAGTGAAGCTCAATACGCCATTGACAGACACAGGATAGGGTTAAGAACAGCTGTGAAGAGAACCCAGGAGTCCTGACTCCCCCCTGCTTTAACCACTAGACCCCTCACCCCTTCTAGAGCAGGGAATAGAGCCCAGGAGTCCTGATTCCCAGACCCCTGTGCTCTAACCCACTGGTCCTCATTCCAACCCCAGAGTCCTGGATAGTCCTGCCTCCCTGCTCTAACCATTAGACCTCACTCCCCACTTCTCTCCCGCAGGACTCGGAAGAGGCGCAGAGACATCTTGGCCCTGACCAGCTCTGGCCACCTCCTCTCCAATGCCTCCTCTCTGGAGCCCCCAGGGAAACCTCCCCCCCTGAACCTCTCCGGTGCTGCCCCGAAAGCCCAGACGGATTTCCGGATCTTCGAGGACAAAGTGGTGCGGGACCGGACGGTCATCTCCCACCTGCGCCACTTCACTGAGTACCGCATCGACATCCACGCCTGCAACCACGCCGCCCACACCGTGGGCTGCAGCGCGGCCACCTTTGTCTTTGCCCGGACGATGCCTGAGCGTACGTACGGGCCCTGGGGAGTGGGGGAGAGGCATGAGCAAGGCATGGCCCCCTCCCCTCTCTGGACACTTGCTCCAGGATACCCCAGGCTCAACCCAGAACCCCTGGGGATTGCAGTTCGGATCCACTCACCTGATCTCAAGCGTGGGCCAGGGCTGGGGGGCAGGAGGAGCTGTGGGTCGGATGGCAGGGCATGGAGCAGCATGTTTTCTGGGCTAGTGCATTTCAGCCTGGCCCAGCCCCTCCGCTCCCCACCTGCTGCGGGCCCCTTGGGGGGGTCTCTGCTTTTCTCTTCCTCGTTCTGGTGGTTTGGTGGCAAAGTGGGGGGGGGGCAGGGCTGACGGTCCTGGGGACAGAGCCACGCTCAGATCCCCCCCCCGCACCCCACGCTGCTCCCCGAACCTCTCAGCCTGTCCCGCTTTGCCCCTCTAGTGGAAGCAGACAACATCCCCGGCAACATCACTTGGGAGCCGGCCAGCAAGAACAGCGTCCTGCTGCGCTGGGAGGAGCCCAAGAACCCCAACGGCCTCATCCTCAAATACGAGATCAAGTACAGCCGGGAAAACGAGGTGACGGGCCCAGGCCCCCCTGCCCCTCCCTCCAAGCCCCCCCGGCACCTGCCTGCCCTGCCCCGGGAGAGGAGACCCCGCCCACACCAGCACTCATGCATGGTCCTGTCCCCGCCACGGCCTGCTGGGGGTGCTGCTCCCATAGCAGTCAGCTTGGGGGGGGTGGGGGGGACATGGTTTGAGCCCTGGGGCTGGCTAAGCTGGCTCAGCCCAGCCATGGCTCGGTTCCAGCCCGTCCTCTGGCTAGTGGCTGTGCGGTTGGAGTGTGCTGGGTGGCTCCAGAGCTGAGCAGAGAAGGGCAGAGTGGGGGAGTGGACTAGACCCTGAGTGGGGGCTCAGGACACCTGGGTTCCATTCCACTTGCATGGCCCCTCTGTGGCCCAGCAAGGGCTCCCAATCCCAGCTCCTCAGCTGTGGCCTCTCTTGGCTGGAGACCCGCCTCTCTCTCCCTCCTGAGGGAGGTGTTGCCGGGCTGCGGAGTCCCCTGTCTACCCCATGATATCCCCCGCCCGAGACAGACCAGCCTGCTCCACGTCTCTCCTCATGCACGGTGCCTGGCGACGGCTGCCACCTGGCCCTTTACCTGTCAGGGGGAAGGTGTTACAATGCGAACATTAACACCATCAAAGATCCTAGGCATCTGCTAACCAGCTCCCCCTCACACCTCTCCCTTCCAGGGGCGGGTGTGTGGCTGTGGGCCCCCTCCCCAATGGAGTTACAGGCAAACCCTCAGGAGTACAGAAACATTTGCCTTTTTAATACAAGGCACTCATCAAATACTTACACCCTGCGTGGGGCTCTGGACACCTGGGTTCTTTCCTTTCTACCCTTGTGCGAGTCCCGCGCCCGCTCTAGGTGCTACTGTAAAACACCTGAAAACAAACCCAGGGCTAGTCAATGCAGATGTCACAGCGACAGGCCCTGAATATCCGTGTCGCTCTCTCCCCATCCCAGGAGGTCACCACCGTGGTGTGTGTCTCCCGCCACCGCTATGCCAAATATGGGGGTGTCCACCTCGCCCTCCTGCAGCCGGGGAATTACTCTGCCAAGGTCCGGGCCACCTCGTTGGCCGGGAACGGGTCGTGGACTGGACTCATCAAATTTTACATCCTTGGCCCAGGTATGTTTTCTGGGGTGTTGCAGTTCTAGCTCTCCCCAGAAGAGGGCTGGCTGGGGATGGGAGCTCCCAATGGGGAGCGGTGCAGAGCTGGGGATGGGAATGGGGAAGGAAATAGCCAGCTACTCCTCCCCCTAGACTCTGCTGTCCGAGGGGCAGGGGTAGGTCTGCTGGCTTGGGGGAGCCACAGTCTGAGGTGAATTAAGAACATAAGAAAAGCCATACTGGGTCAGACCAAAGGTCCATCTAGCCCAGTATCCTGTCTGCCAACAGTGGCCAATGCCAGGTGTCCCAGAGGGAATGAACAGAACAGGGAATCATCAAGGGATCCATCCCCTGTCACCCATTCCCAGCTTCTGGCAAACAGAGGCTAAGGAAATCATCCTGGCTACTAGCCATTGATGGACCTATCCCCCATGAACTTATCTAGTTCTTTTTTGAACCCTGTTATAGTCTCGGCCTTCACAACATCCTCTAGCGAGGAATTCCACAGGTTGACAGTGTGTTAGGTGAAGAAACACTTCCTTTTGTTTGTTTTTAAACCTGCTGCCTATTAATTTCATTGGGTGACCCCTAGTCTTTGTGTTAGGAGAAGGCATAAATAACGCTTCCTGATTTACTTTCTCCACCCCCGTCATGGCCACTGGCATAGGAGAGGCCCCACCAGGGCTCTCTGTGCCCACATCCTAGCAGGAGAGGGATAACTCTGCTGCTAGCATCTCAGTGACAGGCCTGTTTATTCCCCCTCACTTCTCCCCCATGCAGCCGAGGAGGAGTCTGGCGGCTTCTACGTGCTGCTGACCGTCATGCCTATTGTCCTCATGGTGGTGATCACCTGCCTGGTCGTCTTAGTCTTCTTCTACTATAAGAGAAGGTAGGTAACGGCGCTTGGCGTGGGAGAAGGCCGGGAGCGTGGGAACCCCTGGCTCTGGGCTTGGAGTGAGTCACCCCGGGCTATGGAATCCCATTGGCTGTTGCCACATCCCAGGGAGGAGCAGCACAAAGGAGCCAGGACCCAGCCAGGATAGAGTCCCCCACCCTGTGTCGACCCCATTCTGTCCCCGGTGCAGGTGGGGAGATGGCTGGAAGGGACTGTGGCCCAGCTCTGGGACGCTTCTTTGTATTTAGAGAAGACCCTGAGTCCCCTGGGCCGGCTCAGGATTCAGGGGGCACAAAGCCACCTCTACTCCCATCTTCCATCTCCATTCTCCCCCTCCAGACAGGGGGGCGCCCAGCAAGATCTGAGTCTCTGTTTCCAGTGTGTGGCGAATACATGGCAGCATTTTGAAGAGCTGCCTGTAGCGAGGAGTCTTGAGCCGTCCAGGGGGAGATGGTCCATTCCCTGGAGTATGGGGAGAGCAAACGGGACCCACTCCACGCCCCCTTCATCCCTCTGCCCAAGTGCAGGTCCAGAGGCAGAGATTCCAGGCCCCCGGCATTTGAAAACCTCACGCTCCTGTCTAGGAATGTGCCTGGAAACAGGCTGTGTTCTGTGCTTTCAAAGCTGCCAGAACCCAACCAGACCAGCCGTGTATCTAGTAACTCAGCCTGGTATGTTGTGTATATTCACTAAATAACCACGGCTTGTTACAGATGAGGTCAAATTTGCTTAAAAGACATGTGTGGTGGTGGGGGGGTTTGTGGGTGCGTGACGGGAATTGCGGGGGGATGGCAGCAGATGGAGGAACCAGAATTAAGGGACCCTGTTTGCAATCACTGGCTTTCATGTCCCGCCTTTCCCCACCTGCCCTTGGCAGACGTGACCAGCACTGATTCCCCCCCGACTCCAAATCTTTCATGCACCCAGGCCCCGGGAGTACGTGACAGCGACTCTCAGATCCCAGCCCAGATAGGGTGCCGCCTCCCTCCATTTTATTTGCTTGCCCGAGTCAGAACTGGAAAACACCAGCTTCTGAGCTTTAGATCGCATCAGTTTTCAGAAAATAACCCCCCGCCCAGCTTCAGAGGAACTCTCAGCCATCCAGACACGGCTGGCACGGCCCCTGTCGGGGCTGGCAGGAGTGGACAGCAGCCTGGTTTGAATAGACCAGGTTGCTCCATTCTTTTGCTGCAAACCAGAGGCATCTCTGCGTGTGGATCTCTCTGTAGTTCAGAGGGGTCAGATCCATTCCTGTCTTTGGTCCTGATTTTTATCTACACAAAGGCCCCCAGTCGTGTAAAAGGGGTGTCAAGTCTCACCGACTCCTTCTGCCAGAGCCCTGTGTGCTACCGAAACGGGGCACGCAGGGGCCTTGGTGTCAATGAGAATTGGAATCGTCCCGCTGCCTTTTGACTGCATTTGAATTTTCAGTGTTTGCCTTTTCCCCAGTAGTTGCAACTTCCAATTCTGAACCTGCAGATGTGTTTTACAAATTGCTGCGAAGTCCAGTCCTGTTGGAACACAGGCTCAGCCCCTGCTCGGGTTCTTTGGCTCCTGAACAGGGCCTTCTGGTGCCTGGAAGGGCCAAATCCCCCTCGTGCAGTCCTTTGCACCAGTGCATCACCTTCTGGATGCTGTAGCTCTGTATATCATCGCTGCCCTGGGGTAAACGACTATGCCAGGCGCGATGCAATGGAGAACTGGCCTTTTGTGCACATCTGCTGAGGACAGTAGCTCCAGAATTACTAGTCCCGGGCTGTATCTTGAGAGGAGCAGAGCTGCAGGGGCTTGGAAAGTTATGGCAGCCCCCGTTGCGCTGGGGAATTCTCCGGGAGCTTGCTGGGCTTGGAATGACTTGCTGCCCTTTCTGGACGTTGTTGGAGTGAGGCACTTATTTTTGTCCTGCTTTCTCCCCTTGTAGGAATAATGCTGGATACCCCAGCGGCACGCTCTATGCTTCGGTCAATCCGGAATACTTCAGCACCTCGGACAGTACGTACGGCGCTCTCCAGAGAGGGGCTGGGATGTGGGCAGCTTCCAAGAAATAGCCACTTCCAAGAAATGGTTCCAGCATCGAGGAGGCGCTAAGTGATATTGCCACTTTGTGGATGGGGAAACTGAGGCACAGAAAGGAATACGGTCGCACAAGCAGTTTGTCAGTGCTGCCTGTCTTGTATTCGAACCACTGGACCCCTGGGCCTTGCTGAATTGCTCAGCACAAGATAGGAGTCTTATTGTGAAGGCCACTCGGCCATTTCAGTGGTGGCTGTGGGTGGCCAGGGTCAGGCTGTCAGTGAGTCAGTCCCATAGCGGGTCACGTGACTGGGTAGCTGTGCATATAGGGTACCTGTGGGCACGTGAATGTAGACTTTTAAGCCACCACCCATTTCTCTTGTCTCAGAGTCACCTAAAGGGTTAATCCCATCCCTGTACCCATTAGTTTGGCCCGTGAAGCAAAACTCTACACTGCGGGTCCCAGCCAGGATGGAACCTGCAACACCAACAGCTCGAGCTAAAGGAGCAGCTCCCTTAGCTGGTAGCAATAGTAGACTTTGATTTTCTTTTGTGGCTCAGCCACTAGAGGGAGCCACGCAGCACCCTGCGGTAGCATTGGCATGATCCTGGCCTGTGTCTTCCTTGCCAGTGTACATCCCGGATGAGTGGGAGGTGTCGCGGGATAAGATCACGGTGATCCGGGAGCTGGGGCAGGGATCCTTTGGGATGGTCTACGAAGGGCTCGCCCAGGGCATCGAGAAAGAGGACGAGGAGACCAAGGTGGCCTTGAAGACCGTCAACGAGCTGGCCACCATGAGGGAGCGGATTGAGTTCCTGAACGAGGCCTCGGTCATGAAGGCGTTTAAGTGTCACCACGTGGTAGGTGTGGATCTGGTGGGGAGGGGACAAGGGGGATGGATTCTAACCGGGGCTGGTCGGGGTCGAGTCTCTATCTCAGACCAAGATTGGATGCCTTTCTACAGCATGAGCACTAGCTCAGCCACAAGCTATTGGCTTGGTGGGGAATCACTGGATGATATTTTCTGGCCTGTGCTGAGCAGGAGATCAGATGAGATGATCAGAGTGGAATCTATTTTAATTACAAATATTGGGACCATTTTTTGGACCGTTTCTTTCTCTGTTGGTTTTTGTTTTTCTTTCATCAAAATTTCACATTTTGAAATGTTGAAAATTTTTTGACCAGTTCCCTGAAAAACAGGGGGAATTCCCAGAAATGTTGTCTCACATCTTCCCCCTCAAAATTCCAATTTTCAAGCAGAATGTTTATGTGAAATTTGAAAAATTTGGACCAGCTTCCATTTGAACTTCATGTTGAGAAATATTTTTTTCCCTCTGTGAAAAATGTTAACGCAAATGAAACAGTTTTGGTTGAAGATTTTATTGATTTTTTTCTTTCTTTTAGGTTTTTATCAAAAAGCCAAAAACTGAAAAATTTCAGCCAAAAACAGGAAAATTTATGACTTTCAAGAGTTTTTTTTAGTGAAAACCTGTAAAATCTAGTTAAAAATAGACATTTTCCTGCAGAAATTTCTATTTAAATAAAAAAAAAAGCCATTTTCTCTTGCATAGGGAATATTTTCAACCAGCTCCCGATTAGCTCCCACTCCAGAAAGACACCTCCACATTCCTTATGGGAGCTTTGGTGGAGCTAATGGTTGTTTGCCGTGCCCGAGCAGATCAATAGTCCCTCTCTTCTGTTGCCTTATCTGCTGATATATCAGACCAGATCATTTAGTTTGATATCCTGACTCTTGCCCTTGTGGAACAAAGCAGTTGTCCATCCAAGAAATCCAGTGGGGGTCCTGCCCCACAAGACAGGCCAGTGGTCTATCCAATCAGGTATCCAGCCCTACAGAGCAGCCTAATCATTCATCCAGTTGGGACCCATGCCCCACAAGACAGACCAGGTGCCCATGTGATCCATTATCCCACCAGCTGCTGTATGAGAACAGATCCTTGGCCCATCTAGTTTGATATCAGGCCTGCTGCTGAAGGAGACCAGGGCACTGGATCAGATAAATGGCTCCTCTAGTCTGGTTGCCCTTCCATCAGCCCCTTCTGGCCCAGCCGCCCCGCAGCCTCTGGGCCTTGGTGCTGTTTTTCTAACTCCTCTCTGCCCTTGGCTGTAGGTCCGTCTCCTCGGCGTGGTGTCTCAGGGCCAGCCAGCCCTGGTCATTATGGAGCTGATGACCCGAGGGGACTTGAAGAGTTACCTCCGCTCTCTCAGACCGGACGCAGAGGTGGGTGGCTCGCTGGGCCGGGCCTTGTGCTGTTCGGCTGCCCAGGGCCTGGAACGCAGGAGCCGGCCGGGGCGGGAGGAGACAAGACCCAAACTCAGGCTGAGGCCTGGTCTCTCCTGGGAAGTGGCCAGTCAGCTTGTCGATGGGTGGGTGGGGAGTGAATGTGAGGGCAGGAAGAAGGCGCTCGCTCCCCGGGAGCCCAGGGGTTTATCTGGGGGGAGCTGATATCCTCAGAGACAGATGTTCTCCATGCACAGGGTGGGGACTGCCTGGGCAGCCACAGGGGAAGATTCCCCCCACTTTGCCACTGGTGAGAGTCCCCCAGGCCTGATATGGTGGGGTCATGTCTGAACTCCATGGCCCACTGACTCTGTCATCATCCATCCCTATACTGTCTGTCTGTCCATCTGTCCATCCATCCCCCTATACTCTATATCTATCCCTCCATCCCCATATGTCCATCTGTCCATCCATCTCTATATACTCTATATCTATTCCTCCATCCCCATACTGTCCATCCGTCCATCCGTCCCCATATACTCTATATCTATCCCTTGATCTCCATACTGTCCACCCATCCCCATATACTCCATATCTGTTCCTCCATCCCCATAATGCCCATCCGTCCATCCATCCCTACACATTCTATGTGTCTATGCCCCTACCTGGCAACCACTTTAGCCGTCCCATAGGTGACTTAGAATTAGCTTGGAAGAAGATACGCCCCACATTTGGGAGTGGGGATTGGAAGCTTTCTGAGCAGGGAGTATCTCTTTGCTCTGTGTTTGTACAGCACCTCACACCATGGGGGCCTGGGTCGTGACTGACTGCTAGCCACTACCACAGTACAGATAATACAAAAATAATTTCGGTCCCAACTGGTTTGGGTCTCCCATGAAATTCAGACGTTGAACTGCCAGGACACTGGTCCCACGGCTCCTTCCACAGAAATTGTCCATGGAAGTTGATGGAGGACTTGCATACTCCCCCCACCCCCCGATAGCCACATGCTCTTCATCCCCCTCCATTTTGATGTGTCACTCAGAACAACCCCGGCCTGCCCCCCCCGTCACTCAAGGACATGATCCAGATGGCCGGGGAGATCGCCGACGGCATGGCCTACCTCAACGCCAAGAAATTTGTGCACCGGGACCTCGCCGCCCGCAACTGCATGGTGTCGGAGGACTTCACCGTGAAGATTGGAGGTGGGTGATGGACATCTGAGTCACGGGCTGTCCTGGACACTCTCATCCCCCGCTGAGCTGGGGCTCGGCCCCTGGCAGGGTCAGCCCCTCGCTTTATAAACTCCTCTGCATGTGGACGTGGTGTGTCAGTTTTGCTGGCCCCAAAGGCTTGGGGCCATCTCTGCCTCAGGCCACTTGGCACGTGGCTTGCAGAGGGGCTGCGTCCCACTGGAGATGCGGGTGAACGCTCAGCCTTTCTGAGCATCAGCCCCTGTGGAGTTGTTTTCTTCTCCATGCAGAGAAGACAGAGTTTTTTCCTGGTATTTAGCACACAGGGCAAGGAGCCCGGACTCTTGGGTTCTTTTCCCAGCGTGACCGCTGACCTGACAAGCGACCTTGGGCAAGCCGCAAAGCGGAGCAAGCCGTCAGGGTGTCAGTCCCCTGCCAGGGGTGAAAGGCACCGTGTAGACACCAGCGTTCCTAGCAGAGAGCTCTGTGCTAACCGGGGCAGATGGTCCTGGTGAGTGACCTCTTTTCTCCTTGGCTCCTCCTTCCCTGAAAGATTTCGGCATGACCAGAGACATCTACGAGACGGATTATTATCGGAAAGGTGGCAAGGGGCTGCTTCCCGTCCGCTGGATGTCCCCGGAAGCTCTGAAGGACGGGATCTTCAACACCCACTCCGATGTCTGGTAGGTGTCTGAGGAGTCAGGAGCATTGTGACTGATCTGGCCTGTCCGGTGTCCCGCTCCCAACAGCAGACAGTACCTGATGCATCAGAGGAAGATGAGATCCTCCCACAATGCACCTGGCGGACGGAGCAATGCTGGAGAGGACATAATGATGTGACCGGCAGATGGTTTGGCGGTTTGGTGGGGGGAGGAGGCAGGAGGCTGACGCGAGCTGTCCCTGTGTCCCGGCAGGTCGTTCGGGGTGGTGCTCTGGGAGATCGCCACACTCGCCGAGCAGCCCTACCAGGGCTTGTCCAACGAGCAGGTGCTGCGCTTTGTGATGGACAATGGCATCTTGGAGAGGCCGGAGAACTGCCCAGAGAAACTGTAAGTCACTCCCATGCCCCTGAACTCCCTGCCTGGGGTTGGAGGCCAGGGAAGAGCCCCTCCATGGATGCGTCTGCGTCTCGGGGTCGGAGGGGGAGCCTCGGCTCAGTTTTCCCTGCCCGTCCTACCCTGGGCTTTAAGGACCAGGTCCAGACCTAACCCCGGCGGCCAGCTGGCGTGAATAGTGCCCATCACCAGCAGCACTCGCCTAGATGGTGACCTTCCCAGGACTCTCTGGATAAGACCCAGCGCTGGGGGAGAGCACAGCCCTGTGGGCCTCCATCGGCTTTTGCCCTGCTCCGTGCAGAGCAGGCGCCGGCCCCGGCCCCGCTTCCTAGCTGGACGGACGCCGCCGGCACAGCACGGCAGCAGAGACGCTAAGGGCTGAACGGGAGACCCAGCTCGCCCTGGGGCCCCCGCAGCAGGCACCCCTGCAGGGGACAAGGGCAGGGCCCCTCAGCCCCCAGGGTTCCTGTCCCCGGCTTGCATGAGGGTGAGGAAGGGCCGGTCCCCTCCGGCTGGATCCGATTGAAACCCGTCTCCCTCCTCTCTCCCTCCCCCCAGCCACGAGCTGATGCGCTGGTGCTGGCAGCAGAACCCCCGCCAGCGCCCCAACTTCACCCAGCTACTGGAGAGCATCAAGGACAACATGAGCCCCCGCTTCCGCAACCTCTCCTTCTTCTACAGCGCCGAGAACAAGCGCCGGGGCTCCGGCCAGCCCTCCGACCTGGAGACGGACAACCTGCTGGAGGAGGAGCCGCCCTCTGCCCTGCCTGCCCTGCGCCTCCCCTTGGCCGCCGGCGACCGCCCCGGGCCTGCCGTGGCCCCCCACAAAGACCAGGACCCCCCCAGGAACTGCTGCCACCTGAACGGGGCGCCGTGCCTCTGAGAGCGGGGGGAGCGCCCGGCCGTGGCCCCTTCCAACGCCTTCGCTGCAAAGAAGACCCCGTTGCTGTCATCCGCTCCGTCAGGACCATCTGGTTCCACCGCCGACCGCCCCGGAGGTCCAGGTTCCCAGGGATCCCCGGCACTGACACCCCTTCTACTCATCACAGATCTGGGATTGGATCTGATCTGCGGGAACAGCTGGTTTTCATCCCTCCCGGCAGGGGAAAGGCCCCCGGACTGCACCCTAGTAGTCCCTCCGGGTCCCCTGCCTCAGGGTGCCAGGGCTTCTCGCAGGCTTTCAGCGGGCTGGCAGAGCGAGAAGCCCGTTAACGATTTTGGGGGAGAGGCTGACCGGGCCTGTGAATTGCAGCCAAGAGTGTCTGGGCAAAGGGGGATCCCGGGGCAGTCCGCAGGCACAGAGCCCGCTCCTTCAGCGATGCTTTCGAGGGGCGGGATGCTGGATGCCAACAGAGACGTCTGGCGCTGACGGGCAAAGCCATTGGGTCGAGCAATGTACCGAGACCGCTGGAACACACGGTCCCACTTCCTTGGGCCTGGACAGCGGAGGTCTGGGCTGTGCCCTGGACACGGGGGTCTTTTCCCCTTTGGTGGAAATGCAGGCGAGCAGCTGCTCCTGTGGGGGGGACCCACACCTCTCGCCCTCTGTTTTTTTAGACTCGAGTCTCATTTGCGAGGGGGGTTGAAGGCACTTTGGGATGTTTTCTCCCCTCTGTCCAAGGCACAGACAGATCCTTGGCTGGGTGGAATCGTCTGGGGCCCGCAGAACTCAGCAATTCCAGCCGGGGATTCGGGGGGCTGCGGGTCGCTCCGGGTCTTTACCAGCCGGATGGCTGCGGGCTGCAGGAGGCGACGGCTCAGAGCGGACAAGGGCTGGAGCAGGATCTCTGAGGCTGTGCGGACTGGCGTACTCAGACCCTAGCGACGCTTCCACGCCGAGCCAGGCCTCAGCTGGCGTCACCGGACACCGCTCCATTCCCTATGGGGCAGCTGCGGCATTTCCCACCAGCTGGCGGGGAGGGGCTTCCATGGGTGACCTGTTCGCTGTCGAATCCCTCCTCCCTCTTTGTCAGGGAAGGAGAAGTTGCATCTTCTGGCTCCCAAGGACGCAGGTTTGTTCTCTGGGCCTGTCCTAGGTGGGGATTGGAGGTACCCTCCGTCTCTTTCTAAAAGCCACCTCAGGACAGTCTGTGTTGCAGCCAAGCTCTGGTGAAACATCAGCAGCTGCTGGCTCCCCAAGACGGGGATTTGCGCGGGCAGCGGTGTGGGGATTCACGGGCAGAAGGACAGAAAGCCTCCAGACATTATTTATTATCTGTTGTGAGTGGCGCCTGGGAGCCCCAGTCGTGGCCCAGGACCCCACGGTGCCAGGTGCTGCACAAACACACGCCAAGAAGATGGTGCCTGCTCCCCGAAGTGGACAATCTAAGGGCAGTTTAGACGGCGAGGGAAAACGTTTCCTCTCCGGGCTGCTGATGAGGGGTGAGATCATTCCCGTCCAGTTGAGTCCCTTTCTCTTGGAGGCTGCAGGTGCAGAGACTTTAAGGAGGGGAAGGGAATTCCTCTCCCTTCTTGTCCAATCCTTGTGCTTGGTTTCTGGAAGTCACCCCTACCATCACCCAGCTCCGTGAGAGTTTGGCCTATGGGATGGCTGGGAGAACTAGCCCCTGAGTTTCAGATGTTCCAGCCCTTTGTTCCCCTAACCTCCACACCTCATAACCTGTTTCACCAGCCCTTAGGGATCTGTTAGTTACACCAACCTCCCTCCACGTGCCTTGACATCTTTTTTGTATCATGATGATGCATACTCGGCGCCTTGTCCTGGCTACTTACCTACTCTGTTCCCCTGGGGACATCGAGGGCTTTGCACGGGACATCAGCAGTCTCATTCCTGGTTTCAGCGTGACCAGCGTCCCATGAGATTTGGTATTTCTCATAAAGCTCCAACTGCTGGCGTCATGTGATGATGTGAGAATCTCAGGTTAAATTTTTTTTTTTAAAGAAGTTTCTGTCTCTTGTAGTTGTGGAGAAAGTCTTGGAAACTTTACCCCTAAAGTCTCAGAAAGCAGACAGCAAAGAAAAAGAACCCAAGGTTGATTTTTTAAAAATATCTCATGATTCCCAAGCCACTCTCAAGACTTTTCGGGGCCTCCCTCATGCTGTCTGAACTCCTGAAGTGGGGTGTTGTGCCACAAGACCGGGAAGTCGGATGCTCATTTTGCCACGAAAATTTCACTGCTGAGAGGTTTGAGGCTTCTCCAGCCATTGTATTTCATGCTATGAAAGTGTTTGTTAATGACAGAGCCTTCCTCCACGATGGCCCTGTTGCTGAATAAACTCCATTCCCCTGACAGCGGTTCCACCACCTCTTCCAGATCCCCATCGGGAGATCTGTGAGGACAGAGTTTTACTGATTATTTTTTTTAAAAAAAAACATACAAAGGTGATTTTTCCCCCCCTTTTTGTTTTCTGGGGGGGGAAAGGAAAAAGAAAAAAATGGAAGGCTTTAAAACTGTGCTGGGGTAACACAGCTGTGGGTGGAAAAGCCCCACCCGAGGCTGGAGTGAAAGCAGGATTGGTCTGGTGAAGATTTGAAGCCGAGTGGTTATGGAACTCCGAACATCCCCCTAGCCCTTTCCATCCGTAGATCTCAAAGCTCTTTACAAAGGAGGGCAGTATCACTAGCTCCATTGCACAGATAGGGAAACTGAGGCACAGAGCGGGGACGTGACCTGCCCAAGGTCACCCAGCAGAGCCAGGAATTGAGCCCTGATCCCCTGCTCCCCGTCCAGTGCTCTGCTCACTTGGCCACACTTTCAAGCTCTGGCCCAAGCCATGTTCTCAGTGACACACCTGCAAACCAAGTGACCAACATGGTTTTTGTGTTATTTGTTGGAGCTGGTTTCTACAAGGGACTTGAGAGAAGCTGGCTTCAGCGACTGCACAGAGCAGTACAAATAAAGGAAATCATCAAGCTCCATTTTTTCTTTTAGTCATTGCTAGCGAGCATCTGGGCGGCATTGGTGGCATCTTGGTTCTGGCCATTTAACCGGCCCTCCGCGGGGCGCGAACGAGGGTCCGTTGACAATGTTCTGTCAAAACTACGTATGGAGCTCGTTTGCCAGGCCTTGTCTTAGCCAGCATGGGACATAAAGCCAGGGATGCTCCAGGATTAAAAGCAGCTGGCCCTACAGCTGTAACACATGCTGGTCAGTGGGTTACACAAGCAGCGGTAGTAGGCTGTTATCCTCTGTATGGCCTAGCCGCTGAAGTTTGAGGTGACATACAGTGTGCAAGCGGTTTCCTTGGGTTTGATTTTCAGAGCCTGGGGGCAAAGCTGGATTGGTTGTTGGCTGGACTGATCCCGTGGCTGGCTCTGATGGGCCACAATCAAAATACACAACGGGTCGGTGAGTGACACAAAGGGACAGGCCAGGGGCCTTGAGGCCTGGGTTATTAGCACCTCAGTTGTCACTGGGGTAACCTATAGCGTGTGTGTCATGCCCCTGCTCTAACAGCTGGCCTCCTAGAGAACAGTCTACTACTGCCGCCAGCGAGGTGCATCGTTCCTTTAGCTCAAGAGGTCGAGAGCCGTGCGCGGGTACCAGAGGTTGCCTGGCAACCCAGCCCTGCTATTGGAACGGGAGCAAGAGGGAGCGGGCCCCGGCAGACAAAGCCCTGATAACGGAGCTGCCTGCGCTCCTGGCAGGTGTGGCGGTTCCCAGGCTGCTTCGCTTTGGGTCTGCTCCGCCGGGGCAGGTTCCCCCGCGGGGCCTCTCTCCCCCTGCCGCGCGAACACATGGGGGAGGGGAATGAAAATCTGGGGCCTGTAAGGATGGGCTCAGGCCGGCTGCAGCGCTGCATGGGGCTCAGCCACCCTCCATTCCATTTCCCCTGACCCAAACGTAGCAGACATCACAGTGCCTGACAGATGGGGAAACTGAGGCACGCAGCACGGGCGGGGGGAAGTGACTCGCCAAGCCAAGTGGTGGCCCGTGGCAGCTCTGAGTCTCCCCAGAGCCCCGAGAGCTTTCCCCTCATACAGTCCCCCTTGTCGTGTGCCTCACCCCATCTGGAAGGGACCCATCCTAGGGGCTCATCCCACCCTGACCTTCTCTGCTAATTGGCCAGTGGTTGTGATGCAGACACAGGAACTAGGCTGAGACCTCACCAAACTCATCTCACGCAGGGGCCCCTGCGGCGGCCACCAGCTTGGGGAGGCCTGGTTGTTACTTCCTGGGCCTGGATCCAAACCAGCTGCCGCCTGACCCCACTGTCCCGTTCCTCCTCGGATCCCTGTTGGATCTGTGTTCCCGCGGTGACAGCCCATTGTCAGTCCTCGCCTGACTCCCCGCTTGTACGGTGCGGGGTGGGGGACGAAGGTGGGTGATGGAAACCGAGATCGGGGCCACGGAGCAGAGAGGTGGGAGTCCGTGGCTGGCAAGGAGCAGTGTGCGTGAGACACAGACGCGCAGGGCCTGATCATAGCCTGGGATCCAGCACCGGATGCATCCCCAGGCCTCTGGCCATGGCTGGCTGGCTCCAGAGATCAGCTCCCGGACAAGAGGTGACCAGCTCCCCCTTGTGGCTGCAGCCCCAGATGGCGACGTCACAAGAGGAGGCAGCGTTGCCCAGGGACCCTGCTTTGAACCTGGCATTACGATTTATTTTCCAGGGAGGGAAGGACAAAGGCAAATTGAAGCCCCCCCCACACACACTGGAAATATCCCTCGTTGGCTACAAAACGCCTCCAGCAGGGCTCGAAGAGCGGGAACTTCTGTGCCACAGCACAGACCTCTGGGCCACTGTGGAGCAGCTCCGGCAGCTAGCCGCAGTAGTAGGCTATCACCTAGCCAGCAGGCCAGCTGGCGGCAGGGGCCATGATGCACTCAGCAAATGGGTGACGGTAGCAGAGAGTGAGATTTTTGCTAATCTGGCCCCGAAACTGAAGGTTGGGAAAAGCTCCGGCCGCCTCCCGGCAGAGCGAGGATGGGAGCAAAGGACGTGGGCGGCACGGTGCTTGCTCTGGGATTGTCTGCCAAGCAGATAACAGGGATCAGCGTCGCCCCCCAGCAGCAGGCTGGGCGGGTGTGCCCTGCCCTACTCCTGGGCTAAGTTCTGGGTGGCAATGGGGAGTTGCAAGGCTCTGCAGGGCAAATCCAGATCCCAGGCTACGGCTCGGGGAGCCAGGCTGGGAGCCTACAGAGCCAAAGGAGAGAGGAGAATACTCTCCGGACCCCCCTCCCCACTCCCAGCTCACTGCAACCCCAGCACCCCCAAAAGCTGGTGGCTCTACACAGCCATGGACCCCTCCAGCCCTGACCTAGCTCCCCAACTCCTTCCAGCTGCTGTGCCCCTTTGCCCCAGCCCTGACCTAGCTCCCAGCACAGAAATGCGGCTCCCTCTGGGGTGGGATGTGGCAGCTGTTTAACAGCTGTGCTGCCCCCTGGCTGGGCAATGCCATGCCTTGGAAGAGACATAAAACCCTGCCCCAACCCCCTGGGCCCTTCGACCTAGGCCTCTCCATGAAGCGGCAATGTGAGGATTTGATCCTGGGATTCCCTGACGTCCTCTCTACAGGGATCCCCCTCCACCTGCTGCCCTAAATGGCTGGGAGCTGTTCATCAGCTGCCATGTTCCCCGCCAGAGGGGGTCGCCCCTCAGTGGTGGACGGGGCGATTTCTCGGGGTGTTGCAAAGGTGCCTAATCTCCGCCCCCTTGTGGGGCCTCCAGCAGACCCTGGTACCGAACCTGGTACCGCAGTCCCTGGTGGTGCTGCCTAGTGGCTACGACAGTGGCCTGGAAGCAGGGAGACCGGCATTCTAGTCGCAGCCCTGGCCTGCTGGCTGACCTCTGTGCCTCAGTTTCCCCATCCATATAACACCTTCCCTTCGTCAAGCACTTTGAGATCCACCGATGAAGCGTGCCAGGGCGGGTTATTAATGGTCGCGTTTTCCTGGAATCGTCCCTTGGCGAGGGATTCATCATTTTTTATCAGGCAATAACATGATCAGAGCCTCCCTCCTGTGCCTGCTTCCAAGAAAGCGGGAAGGGCAGTTCCAGGGAAACCGCTCGCTGCCTGTGCCCTGGAGGGCTGGGGATTAAGGGGATGTGCAGAAACCTCTTTTCCATCCAGGGCTCTGCGGGCCCAGCCCAGCTCATGGGAAGTGAAGGGTGGGCAGCGCCTTTGTGTGTGTGTGTGGGGTGATGGGGGTGTGCGGGAGGGTGTGTGTGATGAGGTGAGGAGTGTTCGCAGGGAGGGGGGTGATGGGTGTGTGCAGGGAGGGGTGTGTGAGGGGGTGTGTGCAGGGAGGGGTGTGTGTTGGGGTGATGAGTGTTTCCAGGGGGGTGATGGGGGTGTGCAGGGAGGGGTGTGTGTTGGGGTGATGAGTGTTTCCAGGGGGGTGATGGAGTGAGGAGTGCTGGCTGGGAGGGGGTGTGTGATTGTGTGTGTGTTCCAGGAGGTGCGTTAGGTGAGGCCCATGGATTGGGGTTGTGTGGTACGAGCTGTGGGTGGGGTACAGGAGCTGTGAGCGTAGCGGGGGCTGGGCAGGGGTGTGTGAGGGGGCAGCGTCCCCTCTGGAACCCTGCCCCCCCGCTATGGGTCCCCTGATCTCTAAGGCCTGAGGTGCTGCCAGCTGGGGCTTGTCTGTCAGGTGAGGAAAGGCCCCAGCTCTCCCCATGGGGGGCCGGGACCCCCGAGAGCCCCCTGGCTCTAGGGCAGGCCCTGGGGCTGAGCCCCACCCAACACCAGGAGGGCAGGGGGGGTCTCCAGGGTCGTGTTAGCTGAGAACTCTCCTGCAGCCTGACTCACAGGCCCCCGGCACTCCGGGTTCCTCGAAATCCCGCCCCGCCCCCGGGATCCTGGGGGCCCAACCTGAGCCCCGCAGCCCCCTGCCCCACGGCGCCACCGGCTAGCGCTGTTCAGAGCCCCGCTCGCAGCCCCACCGCTCAGTGCCCCCTGCTAGGCCTGACCCCCTCAGCCCTGACCCGCTGCCCCCTCCCCTGCTAGCCCAGCCTTGGGCACCCCCAGCTCTGCCGGTGCCCCTCATTCCCGCCCCGCAGCCCCTGCTAGCCTCCTTGGCTTCCCCCCAGCTCTGCTGACACCCCTCAAGCCCCTCCCCCCGCTAACCCAGCCCTGCCCCCCACCCCCAACTCTGCCGGTGCCTCTCTATCCTGACCCATAGCCCTGCCCCCCAACTCTGCCAGCG
>ML677399.1:676759-743668 GCA_007922305.1 Dermatemys mawii | reverse complement strand
GGGGGGCGGGAGCTGGCAGGTTCCCCCCCAGTGACTGCAGTGGGGAGGGGGGCAGGAGCTGGCAGGTTCCCCCCCCAGTGACTGCAGTGGGGAGGGGGGCAGAAGCTGGCAGGTTCCTCCCCCCCAGTGACTGCAGTGGGGAGGGGGCAGGAGCTGGTAGGGCCCCCCCCCAGTGACTGGGGGGAGGAGGCGGAAGATGCCAGCAGCCCCGCAGTGAATGGGGTGGGGCTGGTGTGGGGGAGCCATAACTTGTGGGGGGCCACGACAGGTGGACCTGGGGCATGCGGCTGTCGGGGATTGGGGAGGGGAGGGGCTGTGGTACTGGGATCAGGGACCCAGGAGATCGGGGTGGGCGAAGCAGGGATCTTTTTGGAGAGGGGACATTGAGGGGGTGTTATGTGGGGAGGTTCAGAGACGTGAAGAGTGGAGACCCCCAATCCAGCCCCTAGGGCTCCCCCAAGCTACCCATGAGTGGGTGCCCAGGGCTTTGAACCGACCCGTCCCTTGCCCCTGCTCCAGGCTGGGTGCTGGGGGGATGGACGGGCCACAGCCCCTGGGAGGAGCGTGTGAGCTGGGCACGGTGACCCCATGTGCCGCCGGTGCCCTCCCCGGCTAGGATCGGAGCAGGCTGGGGAGACCCCACCCATGGGCACCAGGCAGGGAACTGCTCCCCTCCCTGCCCCCCTGCTCATCCCCAGCGGGCTCACAGGGGTGGATTTAGAGCACCCCTGGTGCTGGGGCATGGGGAAGCCAGCCCTGCAGCCTGGCACGGCCCAGAGGGGCCCCCGGGGATGGGGGCAGGGAGCCAGCAGCGCTCTGGGTGGGTAGGCAGCAGGGTGGGTAGGGCAATGCCCTGGCTGGCTCTGTGATGGGAGCATGACGCTGCCCCACAGGAAGGAGAGACAGAGGCTGGGGAGCAGGGGTCCAGCCCCGGCCCCAGGTGCTCCTCACAGGGAGTTCCCGGGGGACAGGAGCCCAGCGTGGGCTTTGCACTGGGCTCTCCCTGCCCAGCTTGCAGTGTGTGTGTGTGTGGGGGGGCCCCCGGGCCAAGGGCCGTGGGCCCGATCCTCCCTTCGGTGCGGGAATGCCGCCGACTCGGGCCGGCCGTGTTAGTGCCCAGCGATGGGTGGGGCCCTTGGTAGGCGGGGGTGGGGCGGAGGGCTGGTGGGGGCTAGGTGAGCTCTGCAGGCTGGTATGTCTAAGGGGGGAACAGGGGGGTCTCGATTTTAGACCTGCCCCCGGAGCACGGGATGGGGCTGGTTTCTGCCCAGCGAGTCTGGCTGTTGCTATATGGATCATCCCATCGCTGTGGTCCCCCTTCTCCATGACATCCCCCTGGACCTGATCGGTTGCCCCCAACTCCTTCCCCCCAAAACCGATTAGGAGCTTCCAAGACCCCTCCCTGCCCCCATTTCCCTATGGGGAGGGGATCATGAGGAGACGCTGCTCTCTGGGAGAAAGGTGTTGGCTGTACTAGGTAGGGTTGACTCTAATGGGTGTGTATGTGTGTGTGTGTGTGGAGAGGCTGGGAGCCAGGACTCCTGGGTCCTGTCCCTGGCTCTGGGAGGGGAACAGGGTCTAGTCAGAGCAAGGTGCTGGGAGGCCTGGGTTCCATTCCTGGAGTGAAGAAGGAGGGTGGGACAGGGGGTTAATATAGACCTCGGGGCAGCAGGACTCCTGGGTTCAGTTCCCGGCTCTGACCCTCCCTCACTGTGTCATCTCGGGCCGCTCCCCTCCCTACCCCTCTGGTCCCTGCCCGTGGATGGCGGGTGGCCCTGCCCTGCTGGGATGGTTGTTCCTGAGAGCCCCGGCTGTGGTCTCCGGACACTGGCTCTGTGAGAAGCCCCTGGGACCCCTGGAGGATGCCATAGCATGCAGGGCCTGTCGTCCTGCTCCCTCCCCTGTGGCAGGGTGGGGGCCGGGCTCCTGGGAGAGGCCCCCCGGCCCTGCATGAACAGAGGCCCCAGGCCCGATCCCCATCTGGTGTAAACGGGTCTCGGTGCTCTGTCTACACTGGGCTCTGACAGGCTTCGGGGGCTCTGCTGAGGCTGCTCAGTTTGTCTGGGATGAGGCAGGAGGCAGAATTTCCTTGTGCTTAAAGCCCATGACTGGGCATCAAAGGAGCCAGGTGGGACTGGCAGCCTGGCTGCTGTAGGGCCTTGCAGAAGGTCCTGCCTGTCTTCTGCCTCAGTTTCCCAGTCTGTACATTGGGACGGATGCTAACCCTAGCTGAGGGCAGGGAGGACGGAGACTGCTGGCGTGAATGGGTTACTGGGCGCTGACGGGCGGGTGGCAGAGGGCAGCTTTAGGACGGGGAGTTGGACGGGGACCCGCCAAACTCGCTGCATCCGGGAGATGCTGGTTCATTTCCAGTTCGTTGGGACTCAGGCCCAGGTGTTCACCCTGCTTCTGTATGTCCATGGGCATTTGACCAGCGCATCCATTTCCCCCGGGCGGCTCTAGCATCCCTCCGCCCCCCAGCTGAGCTCCACCCTCTGCCGGCCCTTTCCAGCCCCCAGGAGAGCCATGGCCCCAAGAAGGGTCCATGTGGGTCAGCCTGTCTGACCTCCGGCACCGCGCGGGCCGGGGCGTCTCCCGCAGCTGTTCCTGCTCCCAGCCCGTTTGTGGCGGACCCTCCCGCCCCTCAGCGCTCCCAGGGTCCCGTCTGGCTCGGATCCTGGCCTGTGCTCCAGCCCTGCTCCCGCGTGGGGCGAAGGGCCCCGGCCCCCACCCTGCAAAGCACTTAAGCGCTTGCTTCAATGTAAGCCCCTGGGAAGAAGCCCCCTGGAAATCAAGCGGCCAGCAAAACAGGGCCCTGGAACCAAGCCAGAGGCTGGGCACTGCGTGGAGGAGAGATTCACCCGCTGCTGGGGTGGGTGGCAGTTCCTGACAGTGGCAGCAAGGAGGGGGTGGGCGTTGCCGTGAACAAAAGGCTCCCGGGGGGGCGTGGATCCTTCAATAACCCCCATCCCTGGGAGTGATCCTTGCCGGGGTGTGTCGCCTTGACCCACGTGAGACTGACCTCGATGGGGCCGATCCCATGAGTAAGGATTACTCATGTGGGTAACGGCTGCCCCACCCCTCCACCCCGACGTCTCCATGAGTCAAGTGGACTTTGGCGAAAGCAAACCGATTTCTCCGCTTGGCGTGAAATGAACCAGCAGGGATTAGCCCATGAGCTTTACGTTTATGTGTATCGCGGTAGCGGCCAAAGCGCCGCCCCCCACCCCCAGTGATCAGGGCCCCAGTGCTCCAGGTGCTGCACATAGCTATAGCAGAAAAACAGTCCCTGCTCCCCAAAACTCCTCCTTGTTGGAAGCTGGAGGAGTCCTTGGGGCACCTTAGAGACTAACAAATTTATTTGGGCAGAAGCTTTCATGGTCCAAAACCCAAACCCACTTCATCAGATGCCTGGAGTGGAAAATACAGTTACAGGTTTATATACACAGTACACGAGAAGATGGGAGTTGCCTTACCAAGTGGGGGGTCAGTGCTAACGAGATAATTCAATCAAAAGTGGGCTATTCTCAGCAGGAGGATACCAAGGGAGGAAAAAAATCACTTCTGTAGTGGAAATGAGGGTGGCCCATTTCAAACGGTTGACAAGAAGGTGTAACATTAGGGGGAAATTAGTTTGGGGGCTGACCCATCCACTTCCAGTCTTTATTCAGGCCTAATTTGATGGCGTCCAGTTTGCAAATTAATTCCAGTTCTGCAGTTTCTCGTTGGAGTCTGTTTCTGAAGTTTTTTTGTTGAAGAATTGCCACTTTTAAGTCTGTTATTGGGAGGTTGAAGTGTTCTCCTACTGGTTTTAGATTGTTATGATTCCTGATGTCAGATTTTGTCCGTTTATTCTTTTGCTGAGAGACTGTCCGGTTTGGCCAATGTACACGGCAGAGGGGCATGGCTGGCACTAGATGGCATATATCACATGCCGATCAGCTGTGGTGTGATATGGGAGTGGGGCTAGCAGGGGGGTGAGGGGGTGGAATGGCATTCCAATTCTGATCATTGGGCCACGGTCAGAACAGACCTTGATTCTTCTATGGATCATTTATTGATCAGAAATAAATTCCAGTAACGAAAGCTAATTATACAGTGAAGCTAGGAGTATCTTAGCTAAGTGACTTAGGAACCTTAACCCCACGTTCAAAAGGCCTGGATCTTCAAAGATATGTCTACATCCGTGGTTCTCAACCAGGGGTACATGAACCCTGGGGGTACACAGAGGTCTTCTGGGGTTACATCAACTCATCTAGATATTTGCCTTGTTTTTCAACAGGCCCCATAAAAAACCCTAGTGCAGTGCAAACTAAAATATCATACAGACAATGACTTGTTTATCCTGCTCTATGCACTATGTGCTGAAATGTAAGTACATTATTTCAATTCCAATTGATTTCTCTTACAATTACACGGGAAAAAGGGGAAACTCCACGGTTTGTCAGTAGTAGTGTGCTGGAACATTCTTGTATCTTGATGTCTGATTTTGTAAGCAGGTCATTTTGAAGCGAGGCGAAACCTGGGGGTGCGCCGGACAAATCATCCTCCCGAAAGGGGGACAGTGGTCGGAGGTTTCGAAAATGTTTCTCATGCTTTCGCTCCCGGATGTGCAAGTCACAAGAGATTCTCCCCTCCCTAGGATCCCTGTGCCAGGCTCTCTAGGCCATTAGTTTTCCGGCCCCCTCGGCGATACTGGGCCCTGGAGAGTGGAACAGACCCAGTGTGGGAGCTCAGTCCAGACCCCTGCCCGGCAGGACGATGACCCCTTCCTGGCAGGATGATGTTTCAGCTCAGCAGCCCAGCCCCCGGAGGTTTGATTTGACCTCGGGGGCTGGAGTTAGTGGAGGAAAGAGGAGGAAAGAGGGCGTCTTTCTGAGGACAGTGACCCTCAGCTGGGCAGCCAGGCCTGCGCTGTGGCCCACGGGGAGTAGCGCTGCCTATTGGGCCAGCAGAGATAGCTAAGGTGGCAATTGCAGGATTTAGTGCAGCTTTTGCACCCATTGTAGGACGGGGTCTCAGCCACCCGGATTGTTTCGATCAGAGCAAGGACCCCAAGGCGAAAAACCCGCAGGTCTCCTGTTCTCCGGGTCTCGTCTTCCTTTCCCCTTCGCCGCCCCGGCCGACGGGCAGCGACTCTTTGCAGGGAGCGATTTTTTGTAACTACGCGACGTCGCCTGACGCGAGGTGCAGGGGAAACGCTTCGGAAATCACGAGTCAGTCTCTAGAGTCGCTCTGGAAGGCGAAGCTCCTGGGCGGTGTGGAATCCAGCCCTGGGAACAGCCTTCAGTGGCTTCCACCCATTGATCTCAAAGGCACGGGAAAGGTTGTGTCATGGCCCCCTATTTTACAGCTGGGGAAACTGAGGCACAGAGAGGCCAACACCGGGTCAGGAATAGGACCCAGGCATCCCGAGCCCCACACCAATGCCCTCTGGCCTGCCCTGGTGGGAAAACGGCTGAGCGCCGAGGTCTCGTGGTTCCACGGCTGGGGACAGATGCCGGGAGCTTCGCACGGGTCGCTGTGGAGGTGGTCGTGCCACAGGGCGACGACATAAAGCAGCAGAACAGCAGGCGATAATGATGAAATAAGGCCCCTCGATGGCCAAAGGGAGCCGGGGCTGTAAATCAGGCTCAGGGGCTCTCAGCGCCTGCTGCTGTGGGGGAAGGGTGTGGGGAGAGGGGGGACATTGCCCTACACTACCCTGCAGCAGCCTGGCTGTAGGGACTGTGGCTGCTGTAGGAGGCTGAATTTAGGGCTGGAGTCGCCAGGTGCTGGGAGCTCAGGGGTGGGTGGGCAGCTGGGGATGGGGGCCTGGTTCTCAATGACACCCAGGCTCCCTAGGCTGCTCCTTAAAGGAAGGGGAAAACGGTCCCTTGGGAATCCCCCCGCCTGCACACAGGGGCCTCCCAGCCAGGGTGAATCTGGCATAAGAGCCCTGCACCCCCCCAGTCCCTGGCAGAGGGGGTGGATTGGGGCCATGACTGAAGCACACAGCGCTGTGGGTATTCTCTGCCCCCCAGGGGCCATGAGTAGCAGAGTGAGAGTTAGAGCAGCCTAGAGGCTGCTCCGAGTGACCCCAGGGGCCTGGCAGGGCCCAGAATACATGGCACACAAAAGTGGGTCAAGCCCCAGTTTCCTACTCTACCTGCTCCTTGAGCTTTGTTAATGTGAGTTGGAGAAGCCTAGGGATGAGGCAGCAGGGAGCTGTGGGGCACTGTGCAGGTCACTGGCTGCCCTGTTTGGGAATGGGGGTAGGGGTGGGGAGGGCTGGGTTTGACCCTGAATCCGCCCAAGATCATAAGGCATGGCAAGTGAGACATGTCTCACACCATCTGTCCCCACCCTGATGTCCATCCATCACTGTCCTGAATGGGGCCGGTGGGCTTAAAGGGCCCCTGCCCCTAGGGATCCATTGCATTGTCCCATCTCGGTTGCTCTCCGGGCATCCCCCGCTTCCTCTTCATCACTGGGGAAAGGGGCCCCAGTCCTGCCAGATGCTCCTGAGCCTGACCCGCCGTCATCTAGCATGGTCGCTGCGAGGGGGGGACTTGACCGTGGCGGGGAGGGGCAGGGCCCGGTGCTGGAGGATGTGGCAGGTTGGCCTAGTGGGACAGGACTGGTTTGGATGGGGGTTTGTGCCGGGGTCTTGTGGGATTGGTGCTGGAGCTGGTGAACTGCCATGTGGACTATGCAGGGGGGGTTCTCTAGGGAGGGTAGTCTGTGCTCTGAGTCCAGTCGGACACTCGGTCATTAATTTCAGTGGAGGCAGGATCGGGGCCTTAAAATACATTGCAAACTCGCCCCTCCTAATTGACCCTTTTTTCTCCCATCCCCATGACACCCCTATCAATTGCCCTGGCGGGGGCCCACTACCCCTCACCCCCTAGAGCTCATGAAGAACAAGATGGGGCTCTAAGTTTGCCTCCTGCCTCAGTTGTCTCCAGCAGATTCCCACGGGGGCCAGGCCCTGCAGCTCCCCTCTGGGTCATGGCTGCGGAGTCCCATCTCCGGATTGGGCCCCACGGGGCTCCCCAAAAACAGCCCCCCCCCAATTCAAGGCCACTTCGGTCCTGAACCGGAGTGGGAAGTGGGGAAGGGTGGGGAGGATGAGGTGCAGTAATAAAAGCAGCCTCCAGGGGGCTCCCGGAATGTGCTTATGGGAGCCCAGGGCTGGAGCAGGGTCGGGGTAGGGGGGGTGGAGGAGCTGAAGCGGTCAGGGTTGAGGGGTGTCATTAGCCCTGCGGGGAGGCGGGGAGCCCTCGGCTGGACTAGCAGGGTGTTCTATGGGCCAGAACAGCAGCATTGGCTAAACTGAGCCATGTCTGGCTCTCCGGCTCTGGCTTGCGTGGGCAGCCCGGGGCCCATCTCTGGCTGTCCCGCGGGACCCCCGTTGGGGCTAATCCGAAGCGTCTCCGCTCCGGCCCTGCCACCACGTGCTGTGGGTTGGCTGGTGCGTTTGGACTCAGGAGTCCCGGGCTGCAGGCCTGGCTCTGAGACGCTCCCCGTGTGACCTTGGGCCGATTGTCCACTGGGCGCAGCATGAAAACCCTGCGGTCCACGGCCCACCAGGGCAGGCTCCGGGCACTTCACTGTGTCTGGACAGCATCTACCAAGTCCAGAGCCCTGCTCTCGACTCCAGGGTATCACACAGTCTGGTCTGAAGGGAGAGGAGCCCCAGGAAATCAAGCCCTGATCAAGGGCACTGAGAGCACCTGCCTAGCTGGCCTTTAATTGTGGAGTGCCTCAGTTTCCCCATCTATAAAGTGGGGTTACTGATCCTTCCCTGCCTGCAGATACATTCATTTTGCCCCTTTAATAACAACCCCTAGCTCTTTGCAAAGAAAGTCAGTGTCATTATCACCCCCGTACAGGTGGGGAAACTGAGGCACAGCAGAGGGAAGTGACTTGCCCAAGGTCACCCAGGAGCAGAGCCGGGAACAGAACTGAAGTCTCTTGAGTCACAGTCCTGTGCACTATCCTCTAGGCCACGCTGCCCCGGGGGGCTGTGATGAAAGTAAGGGGGCTGTGTAGGCCGCTTGATGGGATATGACCCAGAATGAGGGCACAGCGGCTCTTTGCAGTGATGACTCCGGGATGGGGCCACCTGGCACAGGAGACCCCGAGATGTTGGCTTTTGCCACGCACTCACGGCTCTGTTGACAGCGTCTCTTCCTGGCCGCCTCCCTTGGGCTCTCTGCCAACGCCATCCCACAGCCCTGGCACGGGCAGCCCAGTGAGCGACAGCCCCATTGCCCCTGGGGATAATGTCAAGGAGGGGGCAGAGCTTCTGAGTGGGGAAGGCCCTGGGGGACTGATGGGTCCCGCGCTGGGCTGTGTCTCCCCTGCAGGATCCTCGAGAACCAGAAGGACGTGACGAGTTTGACGCAGGCTGACACCAAGTCCCTGCGGGAGCTGAAGAACCTGTGAGTAGCCCCAGCCTTGCACGTGTGTGTGTGGTGGGCGCAGATGGTGGGGGCATGCAAGGGGTGTATGGGGAGGCAAAAGCCCCCCATTATCAAGTTCAGCCCTGGCGTAACCCCGTGACGTCAGCCCCACGTCTCTTTGCTCTTCCCTTCCAGCACCATCGCTGCCTCCGGGCTGCGGTACATTGCCGCCGACGCTTTCCGCGCCAACCCCAAGCTGACCCATTTGTGAGTAGCGCCCCCTACAGGTCCCTTGTTGCATCGCTCCACGCCAGTGCTTCCCCGTGGGGCCTGCCTTTTCCCCAGTGAAGGGGGACCCCGTCTTTTCAGTGCAATGGGCAACCCCTAGCCGTATTGAGATGGGGCCCTACTGCGCCAGGCGCTGTACGTATGTGTGGTGACAGAGGGAGTCCCCACACCGAAGTGCTTGCCGTTGAAAGAAACAAAAGGTGGGAGGGGAAACTGAGGCACAGAGAGGGGATGTGACTTGCCTAAGGTCACCCAGCCGGCTAGTGGCAGAGCTAGGACTAGAACTCAGGTCTTCTAAATCTTGGATCGTGCCTTCCCAAATGGTCTAGGCTGCCATGTTAGCCAGCCCCTGGCTTCACCAGCTGATACACGTCTGTCTGTCCATCCATCCATCCATCCATTTCAGGCACCGGCTAGCTCCTACCCCTGCTGGGTGGCTTTGTTTCCCCTGCCTAGAGGCCAGGGAGATTGATCGGGCACAGCTGTCTCTCTGGCTGAAATCGACTGGAGCAGCAAAACTCGATCCCCCAGCAGCTGGGACACAGGGATGGGGGGAGCAGAGCCCTGGGAGGGGTGGGGGGGACATGGGCCACAGGGCCTTGCTGCTGAGTGAGAAATCATCGATCTGAGCAGGGGGGAGGCCCATTCCCAGCCCTCCCCGTGGGGAAACCGTGTTACCCCCAAGCGACTGCACTGGGGCCGGAGTCTCGGTCCGTTGCCCGTGTGCCTGCAGCAAACCCGGGCTCGCCCCCGTTCCCGGGACAGGTGTCATTCGCCTGCTCTCCAGGATCCGCGTCACTCCTCAACACTCCCCCCCCCCCCTCCCCCCCCCACCGTCCCCTCCCTCCGGGTGTTTTGATCCTGCCGTTGGATTGAAGCGAGGGGATCAGTAGCACGACACAGGGCAGGGAGCAGAGCGGGGGTGTCGGCCACAGTGCAGGGGGCTCCCCAAATCCCAAGGGGGTTTTAACTTGGCGGGGAGGACGGACACATTCTCTCCCCAAGGCATGATGGAGGGGCCCAGATCCACCTCTCCCCGCCCACAAGACCCTGCTTTGGGGGACAGCAAATGCTTTGCTCCCATAACACACCTCTTCGGGGCACTTCCTGGTGAAATTGACTGTGCCCAGTACAGGGGCCTGGGTTGACCAAGGTATTTAGGTGCTTAGAAATGCAGAAGGGGCAACCTGGGGGGGATTTACAAACATGCCTAAGGGAGTGAGACACCTGAGTACCTTCTTCAAACTTCTTTTGGCCTGATAGCCACAAAACGTGCCACAACAGTTAGGCAGCCGGTGAGCCCTGCCCTTGTCTGCTTGTTGCCTTGTGCTCTGGCTCCTATCATCTCTTTGAATCAGGAACCTTGTACCCTGTGTGTCTGTACAGCGCCTTGCGCCATGGGGCTCCAGGACTGGGGTTCTCACAGGCCCTGCCCCGAAGAGCTAGGGGTGGGCACCAAGGTGATCCTTTGGAGCAGTGGGTTCAAAGGCCACCCAGGCAAATTAGGGCTGAGAGAAAGGGTGGAGACCTGCCTTCAGTTCCTTTCTGTGCCTTTAACTCCCCGAGTGACCTTGGCCAAGGGCACTTAGTGTCTCTGGGCCTCAGTTTCCCTCCTGCCTTCGGGGGGATAAATACCATAGCAATCACGGTGCTGATAGACGGGTAGGGCTGGGCCCCGCCTGAGCGGCCGGGGGCTGGGGATTGTCTCCACCGAGGGCAGGGTGGGGGATATTTCTAACCAGGCTGCGGGAAGGAAATAGCCCCGACAGGATGGACGGGGTCTTTCCATCCTCCCTTGATCTGCCGGGCGCTCAGTGGTTGCTGGAGGATGCTCTCCATCAGGGAGGCCTGGGCTGGTTCGTTGCAGCCCAGGGAGGAGCCCGGCTTTCTCCGTGTCGCGTTGCAAAGAGCTGGGAGCATCCCGACGAGGCAGCTCAGCGGGGGTCTCTCTTCCTGCCGGCAGGAACCTCTCCTCCAACTACCTGCAGTCGTTGTCCTGGCGGACGTTCCACGCCCTGGCCCTACAGGAGCTGTAAGTAAACCCGGACAGAGGCCTTTCCCCAAACCATCCCCAGTCAGGGCAACACTCAGAGCCCGGGGCGCCGGAGTCACTCCGGATTGACACCAGCTGGAGGATCAAGCCCCTTCCCAAAGGTGGGACCACTGTCGTGCATGGGCCAACCCCAGCACTGGTGTATGCGGGTGCCACCTGCTAACTGCTCTGGATCCGTCCTCCCTTCCCCAAGCCTAGGGACAGGGGGAGCTGGGTGTGTTAGGGACTCTAGATAATATGCTGAGTCCACAGACCGGTCTCTGCTTAAATCCTGGGGTGCTGCGCTCTTCTAAACCTGCTCCAGAACCCTGAGAGAAACCTCTTCCCAGTTCAGTTCTAGACTCGTATTCTAGGAGCAGGTTTCCACATCTGTTCTAGAGTTCGACTAGAAACCCTTTCCTAATTCAGCCCTAGCCTGTTGTTCCCGGAGCCCATTTCCAGATCAGCTCTAGACCTCTCTAGGAGCCTGTTTCCAGATCTGCTTTGGAAGGCCATGACAGCAGGTTCTATGTTCGGTGAAGTGAACTCTCTTGCTCCTTGAACCGTTCCCCTCATTCTAGACCCCGGATTCTCTTCCTGGGTTTGACAGCCTCGCGTTGGCCCATCGGCTGAATGTTTTGAAGGCTCCTGTCCTCTTCTCGCTCGGCCTGTTCTGAAGCCGAATGAGCTCGGTTCCCATTGTAGCTCTGGGGATGGGGTCGGCTCCAGGGTGAGAGTTTTGTCATCCTGCCAAACTCCAGCAGGACCCACATTTTCCCCAGCTCGGACACAGAGCCCTTAGCATCCCCCTCCCTCGTTCCACCTGACCAGCCTCCCGCCCCTCTCGCCCACCCAGGGTCCTCGTGGGGAACCCCTTCCTCTGCTCCTGTGGGATCCGCTGGCTGCAGCTGTGGCAGGGGAGTGGCCGGGCTGACTTGGGGAACCAGTCCCTTAGCTGCTGGCTGGAGAGACAGGAAATCCCCCTGGAGGACCTACACATCCAGGGCTGCAGTAGGTCTCTTCCGGGAGACATGGGGTGGAGGGTGGGGGGGCTGGGTGTGCACTGGCTGTGCCCCAGGTGCACCCCATGGGGACTCGGGGTCTGCTGTGCCTCGTGCCGATTCTGCACCATGATTGCACCAGGGTAAATCTGGAGACTATGGGGGGATACTGAGGCACAGGTGGAGGCGGGGGGTGGGGTGGAGCAAGGAGTTTGGTGGAGTGGTGCTGGGGTAGGGGAGCGGGGCGTTCCCATAGGGCAGTACTGTGTGGGCAGCAGGGCGTTCCCATAGGGCGGAGCTGGGAGGGGGAGCAGCAGGCAGAATCCATGTGGGTTTGGTGTTGGCTTAGATGCGTGAACAGGGAGAGCAGAGAAGGAGGAAGCCAAAGGACGGTGTGTGTTGGCTTTCCCTAGCCCCTCTCCCCCGAGCGGCAGCGCAGAGCCAATGTCTCGTTCTCCTCCCCTCTCTTTGACAGACCCACCAGAGATCTGGATTGAGTACCAGGACGTGCTGGTGCAGCAGGGCGAGAACGTGAACCTAACATGCCACTTCACGGGCGAGCCGCGGGCACACGGGCGCTGGATCGTACCTGATGTGGGACTGGAGCCCCCCGTCATCACCAAGGCAAAGACAATACGGTCGCTGTGGTTTGGGGTGCAGAGGGACAGCGGCTGGCCCCAGGTCCCTGCTGGGGGCTGGTTGAAAACTCTGTCCACATCCCAGGGACAATTGTGATTTTCTTTTTCTCCATCTAAAATTTCCAATTTAGGGGAGAAAATTTGAAAAAGAAGGACCCCACCACATTTTTCAAGGAAGAAAGTTGCACTTAAAAAAATTCCCACCCGTCACGGCCCCAGAGACCTGGGGCGCCCCCGGAGACCTTCTGGGAGGCTTGAAGTCAAGCTCCATTGAAATGTAGCTCCCTGCTCGCCAGCTCTCTGTGTGTTGTAGGACTGAAGTGTTCCTCCGCAGCAGCACAGTCCCATGGCTAGAAGCCATGGACCCCGCAAACCATTGTGGAGTAGTGACGGAGCTTTGCACTGACTTCTAATCTTGGCCCTGCCACGGATGGACTATATGACTGCTCCGTGCCTCAGTTTCCCTCGGGGGGATTGTTATCCTTTGTCAATGAAGGATTCCTTAGCTTGGTGGTGTCTAAGTCCTGTAAGACCTCAGTATTTGGTAGGCCAACTCCCCACCCCACCCCCAAACTGCCTCTCTGCAAATATTTAACATGCCGAGGTGAGATCCCCTGGTACATTTCTACTCAGAAGGGTGCCAGGCACGTAACACAATGGGGGCTCGCTCTGTGCCTTTGGGTGCTAGCACCGCACCCGTCCTAGTCGCAGTGGCCATATAGCAGCAGCAGCACACAATGGCCGAGCTCAGGGCCCTGTCGCGCCGGGGGCTGTACGTATGTGTGGTGAAGGATAGCGCCCGTCCTGTACAGGTTGCAGACTAGACAAGGGGCAGGAGGTGAGTCAGTGGCACAGAGTGGGGGAGTGATTTACTCATTGTCCCGGAGCGGGCAGTGACAGAACCCGTGTCCTGAGCCCCGGGCCGATTCTCCAACCCCTAGAGCCTGCTGCTGTGTCCTGTTCGTGAGCTAGGATAGGCCTCAGGGTGTTCAGTACAAGCGATTGGCCAAAATCCTGTAGAAAGAGGGATGTTTGCACCCAGTTTACTTGTGCTGCCCTGGCCCTCTGCAGAATAATACAGAAGTGTGTCCAAGTCCCTACATTGGTGGCAGTAAGGGGATATTCTCCCATAGTTCAGGCTTTACCCTATTGGGGCAGGAGCTTTAGAATGGCCCCTCCATGCAGGGGGCTACAGATCAGAGTGCGTCATGGCACCTGCTTGCTCTCTCTGTCCTGCAGCGTTCGGACTCAGAAATCACCCTGCAGATCTTCAACGTCTCCTCCGCCTTTAACCGAAAAGACATCACCTGCTGGGCTGAGAATGAGGCAGGCCCCAGTGAGGAAGCTGTGCAGCTGAACATCACCTGTAAGTAGGGGGATCCAAAGTCCTGATTTTATAGGGACAGTCCCAATATATGGGTCTTATATAGGTTCCTATTACCCCCCACCCCGTGACCTGATTTTTCAAACTTGCTGTCTAGTCACCCTACCTGTAAGCGGCACGCGGATCTGGGCGGGCAGCTGGGGGCAGGGTTTACGAGAGCGAGGATGGCCTGGTGGCAAGGGAGACCTGCGTGGCAAGGGAGACCTGGGTCTGTACTCTGCCACAGCTTTCTGCAGTGACCCTGAGTGAGTCACCTAATAGTCAGGTTAGTGCACGAAAATGCGCAGGCTGACGGTTCTAGCCGTGGCTCAGAGGGGCTTGGGAACCTGAGCCGGAATATCCGTGCCACTAGCTGGCGCCTCCTAGCACCAATCTGGGAGTCTTGTTCCCAGCGGCCGATCTCTAAGGGGAGCTCACCTTTAGGAATCGGTAACCTTGGCTGCCCGGCGGGCATGTGATTGGGTTCATGGCTGTGCCCACAGCCCGCCCCTGGGGTGATGTTCCGGTCTGAGCCCGGGTTTATCATCTCTCCCCACAGTCCCCGCCGTGATCCTGGACCTTCAGGAAGCCATTCCCCTGCACTACTGGTGCATCCCCTTCTCGGTGGACGGCAACCCGCCCCCGGCCCTCCGGTGGCTGTTCAACGGCTCCGCTCTGGCCGAAGGGCCCTACATCCACACCAAGATCGTGGAGTACGAGCACAACTCCACCGTGGCCCACGGCTGCCTGCGGCTCAACCGGCCCACCCACGTTAACAATGGGAACTACACGCTGCTGGCCCGGAACCCGCTGGGCGCCGACGCCCGCACCGTTGCGGGACGCTTCATGGACAACCCCTTCAGCTTCAACCCTGAGGAGCCGATTGTCGGTACGGCTCCCCTCCCCCATTTCCAGGAACAGAGCCTTCTCCCCACCATGGGACCCACCCTAGGGTGAGCACTAAGGATGGAGAGGAATTGCTTAGGGCGGGTAGGGGTGCCTCAGTTTCCCCTCCCGCCCATTTCAGACCGTGTCTGTGCCACAACGGGGTCTGATCCCCTCCACCCTCTAGTAATGCCCCTCATAATATTACTCAATTACAGCGTTGCTCTTGCCCTGTACAGAGCTCCAGAAAAGATCGGGAAGGTTATCCATTGAGAGGGGTTGAGACTGAAGCTAGAGGGGCCAAATCTGGCCTGTCCCTGGAGCAGCCAGTTGCACCAGTGCGCCGTGGGTGTGAAACGCCACCGCTCCGCCCGGCACTCGCTTCGCACCAGCGGGTCTGGGTCTGGTGTGAGCAGGAGGAGACTCAGAGTCGCTCCATTGGGCGTCACTCTGGATTTACGGCGGAGTGGAAGGACATTCAGGCCCTGGGTTTGGTCAGCGGAGGGGGACTGTGATCCGGACTGGATCCAGGCTGAGGGGCGCCAGTGTTGGCTTTGACCCGGTTAGGGCGGCCAGGGCCGGGGTCCAGGGAACTGATGCAGATGCTGTCCAGAGAGTAACCACGCTTTTCCTCCCCGTTTGCCCTGCTGCCGCAGTGTCCCTGGCTCCAGTGGGTGAGTATTGCCTAGGCGGCCGCTGCTTCTCTTTGTCCCCCTGCTTGAACTTTCTGAGGCACCTGACCGGCTCCGTCCACCCTGGGCGTGGGGAGCCCCAGAACCCTACACACCCCAGCAGGGCTGCGTCCTGCCCGCCTGCTCCAGGCCCTTCCCCTGGCCCCGTTAACAACCTCTCTTTGGTAGGAGAAGCCAGAGAGTCTGTGGTGTGAGGCTGAATTCACACAACCAGGGCCTTGGGGAGGTTGTCGTCCACGCCGGGGCTGCCTTCTGGTGAAACTAACCGGATCTTTAGGGCATAACCCGGGGGGGGGGTCTTACCTGGATGCACCTGGGAGGTTCTGCAGCAGCCAGGTGCACTGAGGAGTCTTTGGGGTGTTCTGCGGGGCCCGTACCCCATAGCCCTGCCCTCCAGAAGCGGTGCGTGGCATCTGGACCCCCCAGTTTTGCTCCTAGCCCCAGTCCAAACCCCAGACCTCCAAAATAAAATCCTGGAAATTCCAGCCCTGAGTTGTGCAGTTGGCTTCTGTCTCCCAGGCTGAGCTAACGCAGGCACCTTTCTCCTGGCTGCAGGCAAGGGGAACAGCACGCTGGACGGGCCGGTGGAGACGTCAGAGGAGCACACGTTCGGGGTGAGCCCTGGGAAAGCAGATTTGGGAGACAGGGGAGGGGGACAGAGGTCACCAGCATGTAACCATAGGTTCTATTGTACCTTTCTGGAAGGAGCTCACTGCACTTGGCAAATATGAACCAATAAAACCCTCTTTGAGGTTGGTCAGTATCATTACTCCCACGTCACAGGTGGGGAAACTGAGGCACAGAGAAACAAAATAACTCACCTGAGTTTCATGCCGCAGGATAGAGGCAGAACCTGGGATCTTGACTCCCAGCCCTCTGCTTGGACCACTAGATCCCACTCCCTTCCCCGAGCTGTGAGCGGAACCCAGGAGTCCTGCTGCTGTGACTTCTAGACAACCTTGGCTTCCCCTGTTGTTTCACGCTGTGGTGTGAGTGGTTGGGCTGCATTTTTCCCCACTTAAAAGGGGGGCAGCATTTCTAGTGCTTAGAGCAGCAGAGTCTGGGAGCCAGGACTCCTGGGTTCTCTTCTGATCTCTGCTATCAATACCCTGGATGAGCTTGGGCAGGTCACTTCCCCGCTCCATGCCTCAGTTTCCCCCTCTGAGAAATGGGAGTTGTGACATTGACTCACCTTCCAGGTGGCTTGCAAGCCTGAGTTAATAAATATCCAGGGCTCTGAGGCCCTCAGGTGGCAGTTGCTGGGGAAGGACAGAGGTCATCAGTGGCTTATGTCACATGGCATGTGGGCCGCCCTGCTGGTGGCCATAATGATTTTGCATCAGTGAAGAGCCTCGACCGAAGCCCTGGATCCAACCTCCCCTGAGGTTGATGGGCATAAACAGCAGCTGGGTCTTTACGTCTGCAATGGGTCAATTCATGCCCCGGGATCCCAGTCCTCAGGCGCTGGGAGTCTGGAAGCCAAGCCCAGATCGCCCTCCGGCCCCATAGACCAAGCCCCGTCTCCTCCCTCCCGGCAGGTCTCCGTGGCTGTGGTGCTGGCGGTCTTCGCCTGCCTCTTCCTCTCCATCATGCTGATCGTGCTCAACAAATGCAGGCGGCATTCCAAGTTCGGCATGAACCGTAAGTCCCCCTCGCCGCTGCGGCACTCGGCTCCCCGACGCTGTGAACATCGGCGCTGGCAGCATGGGCTTCTGCCGCTTGGAGCTGAAGGAGTAACTCCGCTGAGCGGTAGCAGTAGTAGGCTGTTATCCCATAAGTGGATCGGCCCTTACTGTGCTTGTTACCACCCTGGGCACGGGGCTGTGTGGTGCGTGTACCACGTCCCCGGGGAGAGGCTGGCTGGGACGGTGTTCACCTTCCCCTGGTGGGCACCCCCACCTGTGACCCCAGGGCACCCGGTGCCCAGCCCTCCCCACCCCGTCTGTGCCCCATTGGGCTTGGAGCCATCAGCTCTCTCAGCTGGATCTTTGATGACGATGCGTTGGGGGTGGAGGGGGCAGAACAGCCCCCTCGGTAATTATCGCAAAGCTCCCTGCTCTGCTCACTGCTCCTCACTGTCGGCGGCGGGAGGGGGAGGGGGGCAGGTAGACCGGGGGGCTACTGGAGCCTGATGCCCCTCCCCCGTCCCATGCAGGGGCAGCTGTTCTGGCCCAGGACGACGACCTGGCCATGTCCTTGCACTTCATGAACCTGGGTGGCAGCCCCCAGTCCTCCGCCGAGAGCAAACTGGAGGGGCTGAAAACCAACGTCATCGAGAACCCGCAGTACTTCTGTGACACGTGTAAGGGCCATGGAGCGAGGGGGTGCGGGGGGGACCCAGGAGTGGAGGGGCTGGAAAGGACGTGGGTACACAGGGGGTAAGTGGATGCAGCGACAGGGGACTCGCTGGCACACCCTGCCCCGTGGGTGGTGCCCCTGTGGGGTCTGAGCAGGGGAAAGGCCCCCAGAGCAGGGTGTTGACAGGGAGTCCTGGACTGGCTGTGGGGGAACAAAAGTAAAGGAAGGGGGGCGGGGGGATCTAGGGGTTCAGAGCCGCTCCCTCCCACCTGGGTCCCTTGGCCCCTCCCACCTGAACCTCCTTCTTGGCCCCTCCAGGTCTCCTAACCAGATCCCTCACTCCTCTCCCCCCACCCCTCATGCAGCCAGATCCCTCTGGCTTCTCTCCTCCTGACCAGAGCCCCCGGCTCCCCCTTTTTTCAAATTCATCCCTCCCCCAGCCAGCCCTCCCTCCCTGGCCCCCTTTTCCCACCCAGATTCCCATCTCTGAGAGACGGACCCTCCCCGTCCGGCTCTGCGCCACCCCACCGGACACTTCGCTTATCCTTGCTCCTTGCAGGCGTCCACCACATCAAGCGCAGAGACATTGTGCTGAAGTGGGAGCTGGGGGAAGGGGCCTTCGGGAAGGTCTTCTTGGCCGAGTGCTACAACCTCATCCCCGAGCAGGAGAAGATGCTTGTTGCCGTCAAGGTAATCACGTCTCCTCCTCCAAGGGGAACTTGCACTGGGGTGGGGGTTCTCAGGACCGGCCCAGGGTCCTCGTGGCTGTCAACGCGCTGCAAGCATCAGCCACTTGCAACAGGCAGGGTGGGACTAGAACCCAGATCTGCCTGAGCTATGGGAGAATCCCCATTCGCTGTCAGCAGTATAGGCCATATGACACACTATAGAGGACTCCTGATTCCATCCAGGAGGGGGCACTGGTGAGTTTATAGCAGCACGCCAATGTATTGACTGGGAGCCCAGTCTAGACCCCTTCGGAAATCAGATCGGTGGTTCTAGTTCTGGGTGAGACCCAAAGGGGCCCGCGTTCTTTCCCAGCTGGGATGGAGATGAACAGTGACTGGCCCACTCAATCCTTCTGGCAGTCAGAGGGGAGGGAGCCAGAGTCCGCTCGCTGAGTGCTGAAATCAGGGCCCCGTTGAGCCATGCGCTGCATAGATACCAGGGGAGAGAAAGCCCCTGCCCCACAGCGTTTACCATCTGACGAGGCGGGTTTGTTCCCCTGTTATGCCTGGGACTGGGGCCCAGAAAGATGAAATGACTTGCCCAGGGTCGTCAGCAGCAGCAGTAGCAGCAGCAGGGAGCCCAGCCAGAGCCATGCCTCTGGAGATCCCAGCCCCGGGGCTCACCCCTTCCCCCTCTGGGCCTGTCTCCCGCCCCACAGGCCCTGAAGGAGGTGACAGAGAGCGCCCGGCTGGATTTCCAGCGGGAAGCGGAGCTGCTGACGGTGCTGCAGCACGAACACATCGTCCGGTTCTACGGGGTGTGCACGGACGGCGAGCCCCTCGTCATGGTCTTCGAGTACATGAAGCACGGCGACCTCAACCGCTTCCTCAGGTGGGGGCCCGGTCGGCAGCCGGTACGGGGCGGGGGATGGGATGGGACAGGTTGGCTCTGTGCTGCTTCCGCCCCTGGCATAGATTAGAGCAGCCAGCGGGGCTGCTCTAACTTACCTCTGTACCATCCAGCAGCCCAGAACAGCCAGAGCACGGTGTCCTTTAGCTGCTCCCCCACAGAACAACCCTCCCCACCCTTGGCCCCCTCTGGCATAACCCCTGCATGTCATGTGGTGCCCCAAAAGGCCGTTGTGCCAGCCCCACAGGGGGTGAACAAGGTGCCCCGTCGCGTTCCAGTGTGGGAGTTGTGAGAGGTGGCTTTCACCCAGGATTCAGGAATTGCTGGGGTGGGGCAACCCAGGCTGCGAAGGGGGAGGCTCTTGCGCCCAGTGTCGGGAGCGAAGCCGGGGCGAGGGTGGAGCCGACTGATGGAGCGTAGAGAGACGTGGCCCGCTGGGTTGGCTGAGATGCAGATGGGGGAGAAACGGAGCCAGAAATGAGCTGTGGGGCCGGAGGTTTGGGAGGATGGATGAAGCTGTGGGGGGGAGCCAGGATGTGGGGCAGCCATGGAAAATGGGGGTGGCCAGGTGACAGGAGGCAGAAGCCAGGGCGGCATCACAACACACACACGTGGGCGTGCACCGCACACACGCACTCAACACTCAGAGACACGCTGACTAGGGAGACCCGATGTCCCAATTTTATAGGGACAGTCCCAATTTTGGGGTCTTTTTCTTACATAGGCTCCTATTACACCCCCACCTCTGTCCCAGGTTTTCACACTTGCTGTCTGGTCATCCGAATGCCGAGTGACACCCCGACACCAGCACGCACACTTCTCCAGGCTCCCCCCCGGCCCTGCGTAGTCCGCAACTCGGGATTCTTCACCCCGTTATGGCGGGCCCTGCCTTGGATCCCCCCCACTCCATTACAGCTCAGACAGCCGGCCCTGCTAATGCGGCCTCCTTGCAATATTGATTAGATTAGCTGTCTGAGAGGCTGCAATCGAGGGAGATTGGCCATCAGCTGAAATAAGCAGAGACTTCTCGATTGGCCCCCGGGGTATTGGCACTAGACGGGGGCGCTGCCAGCGGCATCGCTTAGCGTCCGCGGGATGAGCTCTGAGCCCTGCCTTTGATGATTATTGTGATGGGACTTGGCATTAATGGTTCGACTTCCCCGGAGCCGCACGGGCCTGTCCCCGGCCCCCTTGCCCGGGCTGTCAGCTGCGCTCGCCATCAAACGAGCCCCGCGAGGGCGGGCACCTGGCTGGGGGAGGGGGAAAGCAGTCCCCTCCCCCCTCACGCTGGCCGGGTCTGAACCTCGAACCCCAGCCCCAGAGGCTTGGAGAGGGGGGCTGCAGGGAACTGGGCTAGCCCCATGTCCTCACACACCCAAACACCTCCCCTCGCCCATACGGACATTTATAGACATGCCAATACACACATGAACTCGCTCACACCTGGCTTCGGGAGGGAATTTTCCCCCAGGTCATACTGGCAGGACTTTTGTGGGGGGGATTCCCCTTTGGATTGCTGCTGGGATCCACCTGGTTCCCTACTGGTGCCACCTCGGTCTGGCCGCACCCAGGCCCGCTTACCCTTCTGCCCCCGCCTGGAGCGATCCGGGGTCCGACCTCTGAAGAATCGGGTCGGTTCCAGTCTGCTCTGAGCCCGGCCTCGCTGTGGCCTGCCCCCTTGCCCTGCCCAGGTCCCACGGCCCAGACGCCAAAATCCTGGATAACGGGAACAGCCAGTCCTTCGGGCAGCTGACTGTGAGCCAGATGCTGCAAATCGCCACCCAGATCGCCTCGGGCATGGTCTACCTGGCCTCGCTGCACTTCGTCCACCGCGACCTGGCCACACGCAACTGCTTGGTGGGCCGCAGCCTGGTGGTGAAGATCGGGGACTTCGGCATGTCCCGGGACATCTACAGCACGGACTACTACCGGGTGAGCTCCCAGGGCGGGGAAAGGGCCCGGTTCTGCCTCCACACCTGCCCAGGGCCCGATTCACAGCCCGGCAGAGTCCATCAGGGTCTTTCTGTCGGCGCCAGCGGGCCTGGGCCAGCGCGGCGTTCTGAAGTTGCCTCGTAACTCACTGTCAACGTCTGTGTCTCATCCCCCTACCCACAGGATAAACAGCCTACTGCTGTTGCCAGCTAGTTGCCCTCAGGGGCTGGTCCATATAGAGGATAACAGCCTATGACTGCCAGCTAATGCAGTTCAGAGGCTGGTCTGTATAGATCACAGCCTAATGCGGCCAGCTAATGGAATTTAGTGGTTGGGCCATATAAAGGATAATAGCCTACTACTGCTGGCAGCTATCAGAGTTACTCCGGTAGAAATCTATGCTTTGGAGGTCCTGTGTTTGAACCCTGAATCCTACCAATAAATTCAGTATCCCCCATTTTCCAAGCCAGAAGTCTTGGCTGACCGCGAAGGCCCATCCATCTCCATCTCCTCGAGAGCTCTGCTGGGATCTGCCTCTGTGACAGGCAGGGGGCTCCGAGGGGCCTCTTCCAATTTTCCCTTTTAGCTCCCGCCCCATGTCTGCATATTTAATGGAGCCTGTGGTGGAAAAGGGAGCGCAGAGCACTTAGCGAGTGGAAAGGCAGCGCTGCCAGCAGGAGGGGAGGGGAGGAGGAAAGGGTTAATAAAAAGAGAGTGAGAGATGATATGAAAGGAGCCCCTCTCTGGGCCCAATTCTGTTCTGCTGGTGTAAATCAGGAGTGAGTCCGGTCTCAAGCTGGTGTGAGCAAATGGAGAATCCAGCCCCACCTCTTTCATGTCTTTCTCCCTCTTTTCTCATTCCCTCCTGCTCTTCCTCTCAGCCATTCTTTCTTCTTTGTTTTTTCTTTTTTCTTCTCCCACTTTCTCCTTCTTCCTTCTCTTTCTTTCCTCTTACTCATTCTTTCTCTCAACTAACTTTTTCTTTTCTTTTTAATTTTCTGTCTCTCAAACCTTTTGCCTTCTCATCTCGTTCTCTCTCATCTCTCTTTGGCTTTTTCCAACTAGTTCTTTCGTTGGTTCGTTCGTTCGTTCTTTCGTTCGTTCTTTCGTTCGTTCTTTGTTTCTTCCTCCTGCAATATCCTGGCTCCGTCCTCCTCCCCACCCCTCAGACTAACCCTTCCTCACCTGGTCTCTCCGGCAGGTGGGTGGACGCACCATGCTGCCCATCCGCTGGATGCCCCCCGAGAGCATCCTCTACAGGAAGTTCACAGCCGAAAGCGACGTCTGGAGCTTTGGGGTGGTGCTCTGGGAGATCTTCACCTACGGGAAGCAGCCCTGGTACCAGCTGTCCAACACTGAGGTGAAGGGGGGCTTGGCGAGTGCGGGTGGGTGGCAGCGCCGGGGGTGGGGGGAACGGTTGGGTTAGTTCCAGGGATAAGGGGGAGCCTAGGAGTAGTGGGTGAACCTCTGCCGAACCCTCTAGGACCCCGCCCCCCTGGCTTAAAGCAGGACGCCTGGAGCATGCGGCCCTGGTGTGGCAGTGCAATCTAGAGGTTATAGCTGGGACCTGGAAGCTGGGACTCCTGGGTTCTGCCGACTGCTCTGGGAGGAGGCGGAACAGGCGTCAGGATGCCTGGGTTCCACTGTGTGGTCTGGGGGCCTGAGCAAGGGCCTGAGCAAGGGCCTGGGGACCAGGACTCCAGGGTCCCATCCCCAGCTCTTCCACGGGCTCGCATGTTCTCAGCTTCTGTCCCCTGCGGAGAATCCTCACCATGTGGGGTTCGGGGATGGGCAAAACACCCTCCACCTCTAACATGGCCCAGCTGGTTCCACTGTCTGGGATGGCTAGGACTGAGCGGAGAGGGGCCAGACTGGCTCTAGGGGTAGGGGCAATATTTCAGATCTCCGACGCATGGAAGATCTGATTCAATTTGCCAGCCCGGGGTGAAACCTGACCTGCCCCTAACGAACTCACTGCGTGGTCTAAGAGCTTCCTTGCCCATCCCTCGGTCTAATGTTCCCCAGAGCAGACGGGGAGTCCCCAGGCACGGATTGGTGGCTCTTTCTCTCCCTTCTGCGGAGCCCAGTGTGCAAGGGAGATTGTCACGGTGTCTCTTGGTTTCATGTTGATGACACTGTTCACCTCAGGACTGCAAAGCACCCCAGTTTGCTAGCCTCAGTGGACAGACTCCCATGGCCCTCAGATCAGAACAGCTAAGGACCAGTTGGAATTGGGCAGGGAGCGGGGGTCATCTGAGATGGGGAAACTGAGACACAGAGCAGCGAAGTGACAAGGGACTCAGTAACAGAGCTGGGAAAGGACCCGACTCCCCTTCCCATGCCTTACCCCCAGCACCGTCCGGCGCCCCCAGCCAGAACGGTGTAGCTCAGCTTCGGCCTGGGCAGAGGGCTAATCGCTGCGGGGTTGAAACCCGGACACTTCCTCTCCTCTCCCACAGGCCATCGAGTGCATCACGCAAGGCCGGGAGCTGGAGCGGCCCCGGACCTGCCCCTCGGAAGTGTACGACATCATGCAGGGCTGCTGGCAGCGGGAACCCCAGCAGCGGCAGAACATTAAGGAGATTCACAGCCGGCTCCAGACCCTGGTCAAGGCCCCTCCCGTCTACTTGGACGTCCTGGGCTAAGGACGGGGATGGAGACGGGGAAGGGAACCGGCTCTTCCTCTGGGGTGACCCCACCAGGATCCTCCTCCCGCCTCCTCGCCTGTGTCTCACTCCACGGACTCCACAGCCGGGATCCCATCCCTGTCCTGGGGACGGAGGTGATGGGTTCCCCATCTCGGGCCTCAGTGGGCCTGTTCCCTTGGCCAGGGGCAGCGGGATGGGACCAGCTTCCCCAAGACCCTGTTGACCTCACCCAGAAGTCGCTCCCTTCGGCCTCCCTCCAGCTTTGGCCCCCCGAGAGCAGTGGCTGGAGGGCGCCTGGAGCCCTCAATTCAGACTCAGCCTCCCCGGAAGCCTCCTGACCCGCCAAAGACAGACAGATGCCAAAGGGCCAGATGGAGGACACCACCCACCTCAGGGGACAGGAGACCCCTGCCCTGTGTCTCTTCCTAGAGCAGACCCTGCCCTGGCACTGCGCCCCTCCTGCTAGGTTACCTGGATGGATCGGTGATTAGTTACCCCCGGCGGAAGGACTGACGCCAGCCGTGTAGATTTCAGGGGGAGGATGCTTCGTGGGCCCAGACCCCCAAGGTTTGGGGAAGGGCAAGCGGGACGGGGGAGGGAACAGCTGTTGAATGGTACAAACATGTTTAACCCTATTTATCATTATACACGCTAGCTCTTTACTGTAGTGGCTTATCTGGGGTGGGAGGAGTGAGGCCAAGTCCTGGGGCTGATTGACTGTAAGGAACGGGCCGTTTGTCTGCCGCAGGGCTAGATGGGACATCCCTTTGCAGCTCTTGGGCCTGGAACTCGTTTGCCGAGGCTGCGTTAACGACGCCCGCCTGAGATCTGCCCGGCTCCGGGACAGACAGCGGTGAAGCCGCAGCAGCACCGGCTTCAGCGTGGGCCGTACCGGCCTGCCCGGGACCCTGGGTGATTTCTCGGGCACTCTTGCAGACGCCTGGGCTGGCCTGACTTCACAGCTCTGGTACCCGCCCTAGCCAGACTAAGCCTGGCCCAAGGTACGGCTGGGGAGCCGCAGTCACATCCCATGATCCGTGTGTAGGCATAGCCTGAGCGTCAGGCCTGCTGTTCCCTGGCCTGTGGGAGCAGATCATCCTCTGGTGTAAATCGGAATCGCTCCAGCTGAGGATCTGGCCCAGTGATTGTGGGCTGGGGCTAGGAAGTCCATCTGCCCAGCTGCTAATGCGTGTGGCTGTCCTGGCCGCCAGTCATCCCCTCCCGACCCAGGCTCTGAACGGGCCTCGGCTGGAGAGAGACAGTGCGGGGTGATGGGGACCTGAGGACCAATGTTCTCTCTATTTTTTGACAGCCCACATGCGCAAAAAATTTCTCCTATGCAAACGTTTGTGCACGTGGTGTTTCGCCGTGTTCGCAGGGTTTAGGGTCTGTGTGCTCACGTGCACAGCTTAGAGGGAACAGTGCTGAGGACTCCGGTCTCCAGGACTCCGCAGAGGCACTAAGTTAAATTTTCTGCTGGCAGGAGTTCAGGGATGTTACTGCAAGAAAGAACCCGGGGAAAGGAGATTTGTGGGGCAGGGAAGGATGAGTCAGGTCCCAACAGCAAGCAGAGGACTAATGTCAACTGATGCGCCATGCAGATGTGGCCAGCTGGTCCATCTCCCCAAAGTCACGCTCCAGCTTAGTTCCACAAGGGAGCCACTGGGCAGTCTGCGCAGACTGGGGGTCACCGTGGTTCTCTGAAACTGCTGGGGCCTGATTCTGTTCCCTCACCCCCCTGGAATCTGGAGTGACTCCACTGAAGTTGCTGGGCCTGATTCTTGTTTACACCGGGATCCCTTTTTGCTACTCTGGCAGTGTAAAAGGGGCTTTAGCTTCGTCATAAATTATTATTCTGTATTTGTATTGTGATTGCGGTTAGGACCCCCCTGTGCTAGATCACTGCTGTGAGGGCTTGTCTATACTTGAAAGTTAATTCAGATTAAGGCAGGGTATGAATTTAAAACGCTGTTGGACTTGCAATTCCGGAATAACTCTGGGTGTAGACAAGCCCATCCCAGTTCCATCCATTTTATGGCCCCTTTACATTGCCAGAGCAGTGTAAAGGGCCTACACCCAGACTGACACCGGTTAATAAAACTAGTTTAGTTAAAAGTAGTGCAAACCTCTGTGTGGATGCTTATTCAAGTGTGAAAGCAGCTTATTCTGCTTTAGTTTAAGCCTGTTCCCATATGACTAACTAAAGTGCAATAAACCTGATTTAAGCCAAAATGGAGGGAGGGGGAAAGAGTCTGACACCAGTTTAACTAAATCAGTTTAAATTCACACGTTAAGGGCTTGTCTTCCTGGGGCCCCTCAGGAAAATTAATCCATATTAACGTTTAACATGCATTAGTTAAGCCACATTAAATTCTTTATTCGGAATAAAAGTTTCACCTTAATTCATGGCTTTTCCTTAATTCAGTTTGGAAATGAATTAAATTAAGTCAAATTAAGGCCACTTTCATTCTGAATGAGCCTATCCACACAGGAGCTTAATGCAGTTTAACTAATCCACTTTAAATTCACACCTGTAGTCAATTCCAATTAACTTGCCCATGTAGCCCCGGAGAGGCAAACCCTTAGGTTAAACAGGGGCAACTTTCCCCTGGAGCCCAAGCCTTTGTCAGGAGGGAATTTATGCTGCTGTAAGTGAGAACAGGATCCTAGGAAGCTAGAAGCTCCTTCTGGATCTCTGGCTTTCTCGGTGTTCCTAGCTCTGTAGCGCTGTTCTGCCCATGGCAGGGCTCTGGGTAGCAGACGCGTCTCTCTGAGCACGAAGTCAACTCTGTGAAGGAAAATAATAAGGAATAAAATCTCCTGTCCATTTCCCTCAAACTCCAGGCGATGGATGGAGCGGAACTTCTTGCGTCTGCTGTTTCTTTACCGCGGGGGCTTGCCCAGCGCTGGGCTTCATTGGGAAACGATTCTCTTTCCTCCTTAACAGGCTTATCCCCCTGCCTCCCTCCTCTCTCCTTCACCCTCGGCCACGGCTTCCCAGTCAGCCAGCGCGGTGACGTGCGAGAGATCAAGTCATGTGGGTCCCTGACCCCGCACCCGGGGCAGATGTGCGAGGGGTTGGTCACGTTGGGCCATGTTGCCAGACGCCGCCGGGCCCTGTCTGTCTTCGGGAGGAGAGATGGGTTTAAGGAGAAATCGGAGTGTCTGGGTACACAGGAGGAAGGGAAAATGCCCATGTGCTAAGAGAGGAAGGAGTGTGTAGCAGGGAGAGTGTGGCAAAATTCCTGACTGTGCCGCGGGCTCTTGGTGTGACCGAGGGCTTGTCTACATGGGGAGCTATTCTGGAGCAGCTAGTCCTGATTAACCCCACGGGGGAGGGGCCACTGGGGCCACTCTTATTCCAGAAGGCGAGGGCCTTGTTCCAAATTAGCTTAATCCCTCCTGACCTCGCCTTGCTATGTCCCCCAGGAAAGCTACAGATCTCTGTCCCCACCAGGATTTTGCCAAGAAATAGCTAATCCCCTCAGAAAACTCTGCTTTTTGATGCACAGACGCCACGGCCTGGGTCTCACGGAGGGTGGGGGGATCTCCTGGGTTCCCAGCTCCTGCCACTCACCTCGGGCAAGTCACTTCCCTGCTCCGTGCCTCAGTTTCCCCATCTGCAAAGCAGGATAATGACACGTTCCTTTATAATATGCCGAGCACAGAGGGAGGGATGCCGATCTCAAGACCACAGCTGAGCTAGCCCTTGGGCTCCTGCAGGTTGGTGTTCGGCACACGCTGTTTGCTCCAGCAGGCCCCGGTGTCTTGACTAAGGGGTGGCTGTCACATAGGCACCGATCCAGAAGATGCCATGACCATGTTTCTTTGGCAACTGCACATTGAATGTAACCGCATTGCTCTTAGCAGTGGGTGTTTGCGATGTAACAACACCTAGTGCCCCACTGAACCCAGGCCGGCCACAGTGAGAGACAGTCCCTGCCATGACGAGTTCACAGGCCGAATAGGCAGCTCTGCCTCTGACTTCTTGGGTGACCTTGGGCACGTCACTTATTTCTCTGGGCCTTGATTCCTCAGTTCCTCTGTCTCATCTGTTGAGACTGTGAATTCTCCAGCCCAATGACACCCTCCCCACACCCTGGGTGACTCAGAAGCACCTCCAGTGCGTGTGATCATCAGGGCTTGTGATGTGTTCCCTTGGCTTCCAGCCCCTCTGCCCTCCCTTCGCTTCCAATAAAAACGCCTTTGCCTCACAAAGCCACTAATGTCGTTACTCGCAATCGACACGCGCCCACTGCTTTGCAGCCTCGCCTCTCTGCACCTGCCCCAGTCGCCTGGCAGAGCTGCTTTGCAGAGGGGCACATGGCCAGGAGCCAGCTGTCAGCGGCGTCCGGTTTTTGCTTTACTTGGTGACCTGAAAGGCGGCCCAGCCGGCAGGAACACATGTGCACCTTCATCGAATCAAACGCCTTATCATATCCCCGGCAGCGTCCCCATAATCACATCTTGTGGGGTAATGCTGGCGCTAGCCTGCTGCCTTGCTAATGTTCAGGCCCTGGCTCTGACGGTAATGGAGGTGAATTGATTTCATCTGGGTAATTAGCCACGGCAGGCTTGGTCACTCCAGGTACTTCGTTGCCCACTGCAGGCTAAGATAAGAAATGGGGACAGCAGCCTTGGCAGGGTCAGGACAGTGGCTTTGGGCACTGAGCCAGGGCTTGAATGTCTCCAGATCTGGAGGTTTGGAGGTGGGGAAACTGAGGCACGGAGCCAGGTACAGGGGATTGGCTACCCTCACCCAGCAAAGTCAGTAGCAAAGCCAAGCATTGAACCCAGGGCTGGTGGTGCACACCCCTTTTGGTGCTGCCATGAGCCAGCAGTGAATGTAAACAGGGCAAAGCTTATACTGAGGCAGGATTAAACTCCTGGTCTCCTGATACCAAACCCAGTGCCTGGCCCACTAAGCCACCCCGTTTGAGCCTTGTCCTGGGGCACAAGAACATGGGGCCCTGTAATGCAATAAAAAGTAGCCAATTCAAAGCTACTAAAAGGAACTACCACACAAGGCATGTGTAGCCTCTGGAACTCCCAGCCACTGGAAGTTGTTGAAGCTTGGCAAGATCCAAAGAGTGTCTTGGCCGTTTCTGTGGATCACAAGAGTAGCCAGCATTGAAATCAGCAGGGATATTAAACCTCCTACTTCAGTGTTTACCTGCTCCCTGACTATTAGAAACCAGAATGAGACCCAGTGATGTGGGTGGATTACCCCACCAGCTGCTGTGTAGAGGTCTTATGCTGGCCACTGTCTGAGCTGGGATCTTTGACTAGCTGGGGCTGAGGCCTGAGCCACTCTGACAACCCCCTTTGGCATGCAAACAGGGCAACATTTATCTGGCACCTCTCCGCCTAGCGGGAGCAGGTCACTTATTTCTCACTGGGGTGGCTGCGCAGCAAGGAAAGAGTTAATCTGCTCGCCTTGAACTTTGTCACAGGAGGAATCCCCTGTGTTTAATTACTCCCACTCAGCTGCAGCTGAGCCATCAAACAGCTCAGGCCTGGCCACTTCTGGTCAATAAAGGGGACGGGGAGAGGGCTTAAAGCCAGCGGACTCCCCAAATTCCAGTTGTGGGTAATTCCCTTCTGCCTGTCTTTACAAATGCCTCCCTCCCCTGCAGTTTGGACTGGTGTCCCAGCCAGATTGTTGCTGCCTGGCTGTGAAATAGCGACTGTGCTCCACCCCAGAAATGGCTGCATTTCAGTGCCTGGTGAGTGTTTCTTGGGCAATGTTGCTGCGTGCCATTAAACAGCTGCCCTGCACTGGGTGCATTTCTGTATCAGGTAATTGTTCCCTGCGCCATGTTGCTGTGTGCTGTCAAACAGCAGCCATGCTCCAGCCCAGGGGCAGCTGCCTTTCTGTTGCCAGGGTCAGATCTTCAGCTGCTATAAATCAGCTCCATTCCTCTGGCACCAACCGAGCTGGGCCCGTTTACAGCCGGCCTGGGCTCCAAGCCTGAGCATTTCAGTTCCAGTTCCCAGAGCTACAAGTGTCCCCAACCAGTGAGCTGGGAACAGTCTTGATTTGATTTCACACCCTGAAATCCAGGCAACCTGTTCACGTGACCTGACAAATGATGCTTAATGGCATTGGGTTGGAACCAGTGCCCCTTAGAGGGGAAGGGTCTTCTACAGCCCCTGGACCAGCCAGCCCCCTTTGTGCCCCTGTGCTCTGTGTCCACACACATGGGCGTGGTGATGGTGCTGAATCCAGTTTGCTCCCTCAGCCCCGTACCCGGTTTGCGGCACAAACATGGAGCAGCCAGGAGCTGTTTACTGCCTGGAGAGAACATCCAGGAAACCAGACCCGTCCCAAGTGCCCTTCGGCACATCAGCTGGTCTCCCCCAGGCTCACGGCGCTGAAATAAATCTTTAATCCATTAGCCCCCACCCTGCTCTGCTTGGCAAAGAGTCACCGGGAAGCCGTGCGGGAAAGATGCCCCGCCCAGGCCTCCTGCGGAGTGAGATGTTCCAGCGCACCCATGAAATGGACAGCTGACGTTGAATGAGAGGAGACAGAGAGGATCAGGGGAATGAAGAGGAGTTAGGCAGGACATAAAAAAAAAATGGAGCAGCCCTTGCGGGAAGTGGGCAAAATTATTTGTTTGGTTTGCCTGTGGAACTCCTCACCACAAGGTACCACTGGGGCTGAGAACACAGTGGGCTGCAAACACAGGCCTGGGCATTATCTGGATAACGAGCACATCCAGAGCTGGGGCAGGGAGGATTTAAAGACTAGCCAAGAGTCTTGAAAGGAATAGAAACTCCCAGGCTTCAGGGCATCAGCCAAGCTCTAATTATTGGGGTCAGGAAGGAGCCTCCCCTGCGGGCGCTGTGGTGAGGCAGATGACCCCACCATCAGTCGAAAAGAGGTTAAAGTACTCCCCGTGGTCCCAATCAGCCCCACACTCTCCCCACCTGTGAAGCTTATCAGGGCTGGGGATGCTAAGAGCCCAGCCCAGCTGTGGGCACACTCAGGAAGAAGCAGAGCTAGAGCTGAGGATCTGTGCTGGAGAGCAGGGTAAGAGCTCTCAGGACCGGATCCTGGGACTGCCGTCAGCCGGGGACGATGCCTGAGGTAAGTGAGGTGCCTGCTGTCACCCCGCAACCCTGAGACAGAACCTCTGACCGCAGCTGACTCCAGAGCGGCCTTCGGGGGAGTTTCTTGCACCTTCCTTTGGTGCTGGCCGCTGTTGGACCTGGGCTAGCTCAGAATTTTCCACCTGGCTCTAAAACGGGCTGCAGACACCCAGCTCCTCGTGCCCGGCCCCCGGCTCCCAGGCTGGCTGTGACCCACCCTGCCCCCTGAAGGGTTAAGAGTGCGGGAGTGCCCTGTTCCCTGAAGTGTTTAGCGCGGATTGATTGATTCCCCCCCAAGCAGTTTCTCCATTTCATCTCCTCCTCCAGAGCCACAGAGCAAGGGGCTCCGGGGGGAGCAGTAATGGACTCTGACAATGAGGTAATTAACGGCTCGGCTCCCTGGAAAACTCTCTCTCCCTGGTGCCTCTGCTGCCAGCCAAAGGCCTGTTGTGGAAGAGGAGGGTTGGAGGGCAGGAGAGCTGAGCTGGGAAGAGGAGAAGGGACAAGGGAGGTTCCTAGAGTCCGAGGGAGGTGAAATTTTAACACAGTGGGTTATGAGCCTCTAACGACCCTCCCCCTACAATTCTCTGGGCCGGCCTCTGCCCCTCTCCAGGCGGGTGTGTGATGCTGCCTGGTCAGAATGGCAGCATTTCACACCCATTTCGCACTCGTGCAAACGAGATCAAATCGAGAACAAAAAGGGGTCTTGCAAAATTAAAAAACTATTCAGTCAAATCTGCAGCCCCTTGGGACTTCGTGACAGGAGTGACGCTAGAACTCAAAGCCTCCTGCCATGCCTCTAAGCTAGAGGAGACTCCTCACTCCCTGTTAGCACTACAGAGCCTATGACACATGCCACTGAGCAGCTCTTATTCCCTCTGTCAGAGGGCAACGCTGCACATAGCCAGCTTGTTCCAACACAGTGCAGCTGGGCAGCCCGAAGTCTGACAACTTCCATTATTCCATCAAAACCAAAACGTGTTCCACTCGGATAACAAACCTGGGGCGACGCATTAAGCCTGAGCTGAGATCAGTGGAAATTATTTTTTTCCCCCTGTGCCCGCAATTTCCTACCAGAGGTCACGAGCCATCGCAGGACTAAATGCAGCCCCGTTAATTGGCACAGCAGAGAGTCAATGCTAATGACAGCGTCTCCCAGCGCCGGGAGGGGAACAGAAATGCCAGGAGGGTAATGGAAACGCCTTGGGCTGTTGGGATTTTTTTCCCCCTGCTATGCAGAGAGCAGCCAGAAGCGAGATATCCTGCCTGGGTAAGCTGGATGGAGTAGGTGACCTTTGAGGTCCCTTCCTGCTTTACAGGTCTACAGGTCTAGAACGGGAGTGACTTTGATTTTAGCTTCGTGGAGAGGGCGACCAAGCAATAATAAGAATCTCCCCAAAGGGAGAGCGCGGTGTGTGTGACTCCTCTGACAGCGTCACCAGATAATAATTAGCTCTAATCTAGCACTAGCTCACCATAGAGCTCCGCGTGCTTGACCAAGGAGCTCCACATCTGTCTCCTCACATGACCGATGGGGAAGCTACTGGGCTGCAGCCCAGTACTGGATCCCAGTCCAGTGCTCTAACCACTAGTCCACACTGCTTCCCTAGATGAAGAGTAGAACGAGTGACAGGTGCGGCTGACGGAGGGTCGGATGCTCATTGATGTGGGGGTGGCTGTCAGCGTTCTGGCAGCGGTTTAAAGGGACATGACTGTCATTGAAAGATGAATAGGCAGCAGGTTTAAAACAAATACAAGTATTTCTTCACCCAATGCACAGCCAGCCTGGAAGAAGGGTGACCCCAGGAAACCCGGGAGGAAGAAGCGGGGCACAGTGGGCCTGGGAAGGGGGCTGGGCAGGCAGGCGGGGTAGGAAGCCACCCAGAGAGGGAGCATGGGGATGGCATGTTGCCCCCCCTTCCTCACTACAGAGTCCAGAGGAGTGGGGGCTTGGATCCCTCCACCCCCGGCCCCTGAGGAAGGTGGTCAGAGCCCCCAGAGAACAGAGGTGACAGCACCAGTGAAGGGGTCCTGCTCTCCCCCCACGGTCCAGCCTAGAGAAAGGAGCAGCGGGGTTAATAGGGGGCAGGGATGGGGTGCCAGAAGCGATTGGCTCCTTTCTCCCCACACCTCCCGGACGCGATTCCTTCCTTCGGCACCGGGCATTCCCCGTAGCCCTGGACTCTCCCCAGCGAGCCGTAGCCTCGCGCTGCCTCGGAAGAGCCCGGCGCTGCTGGGAACCATCCACGCCAGCCCCTCAGGCCCGCTCCTGGTGGAGACTCTGCCCATAAATAAAGGCCTGGCTGTAAGTCATGTAATATTCATAAGAGCAATCACCAAGTCTGTTGCAGATGCTCCGTAATGCGCGTAGCGAGCGGCCTGGCCGTCCCTGTTCAATCTGCCTCGCTGGCTTTTAACAGCTGTGTTGCTTGGACGGGCGCTATTGTCGGCATGAATGGCAGGATCCCTGTTGAAACAGAGGCTACGGGCGAGTGCGGGGCTTTGGCCTGTGCGGCCTGGGTCAGACTGGATTGTAACGGTCCCTTCGGGCCTTAAGCCTCCTGAGCCTGGGAGCTGGTTGGCACGTACGCCGGTCAGCACTGGATCTGTGGCATGGAGAATGCAGGAGGGAGCCCCCAGCTTTCCAGCCTGGCTCTGATAGGAGGAGCTCTTCCTTTGCCAGAGATTCCCCCACCCCCCGCCCCAGTGACGTTAGCCAATGGAGAATGCGGTCTGTGTTGCCTAGTTCTGTGTTTTGCCACGGTGGGGAAACTGAGGCAAGGGGCAGGGAAGCAACCCAGTGTCGGGGCCATAAAGTCAGTCCGTGGCGGAGCTGAAAAGAGAACCAAGGAGTCCTGCTGCCTGGTTCTGCCCCCCGTTCTAGCCACTAGTCCCCACTTCCTTCTCAGAGCTGGGCCACAAACCTCTTCAGAGTCCACAGCCCTGTGGGCTGTTCGTTTGCCTCTCCCTAGCCAGCATGCTCTGTTCAGAGGTGGGCTGAGCGCCAAAGCAGGGTGGGAGGCGGAGACCTGTGGCTGTGGATGGTCTGAGAGGTTTTCTGTGGGGCTGATGAACCACGATCCTAGGCAGCTTTCCCCTCCTGGGGCTTTGTCGGACTCCCTGCCCTGCAGGTCAAACCCCCGTTTCCTCTACTGTGCCGGATGAGGTGTGTGCCTTTCCCATTATGGCCTGACTTCCACAGGCCCTGTTGAGTGCTCCCACCGGGCAGCCCAGCGGATACAGGCGGGGGCTCTCAAACCCAACCATTACTGCTTCCCTGAGCCCCTCCCAGGGGGCACAGGGTTGGGGGAGAGAGATTTCCTTTTCCCCTTGTTTGCTACCGTTGCATAGCAGAGGACAGGACAGTGGGAGTGAGGCAGCTGGAGCAAGGGATGGGAGCTGCGGAAATAAGCACTGGATGGAGGTTGGCCACACTCAGGGGTGAGGCTACACAGATGGTCCAACGTACCTCACATCATTAGACCCACGGGTTCAAATCTCAATAGGCTGCCTCAGTTTCCCTGCTTTGGAAGGCTAGAGCCGAACTGCAGTTTGGTTGTGGGGGTGGGGAGATTGGCCCTTTGCGGGAGGCAGCAAGAGCTAAGAAGGGTTGTCAGGAAAAGACTCTTTCTACTTCGCGAACCATGTGGCAAGGTCTTGGTTTCATTCCGCGCCAGAGAGGAAAAATTTGGAAATGGCAACATCTATCCTGAACCGGAAACCTCCTTTTCCAGCCAGGCCACCTCAGAGCCTGGAGCCTCCACGGAAGGAACCAATCTTGGCATCTCTGGGATTTCTCAAGGGAGACCCAGAGCCCAGCACAGCCTGTTGGTTAGGGTTGCTGGGAGACATAATGGGTGCTGGGCTCCACCCCAGATGGGGCTGCATTTCAGGAGCACAGGATGGGACCCCGGTCTGTCTAGCGTGAGATGGTAGCTAAGGTGCTTAAGAGATCTATGTTGTTATCCCTACTTTGCCACAGCATGTCCCTGCCTCAGTTTCCCCCATCTGTGATGCAGGGGCTAGTGCTGTTGAGCTATGGCTGCTGAGTGCTAATGGGCAGCTTGTGGGATCCTGCTGAATTGAGAGGAAGATTTATTACTACACGTGGCCCATTTGCTCTGAGATTCTTTATTCCCCCAGCTACTACTGCTCTGTGCTCCTGGAGTCTCCAAGCACTTTACAAGCATTAATTAATGAAGCCTCATAAAGCCCTGCTGGAGGATAGTCTCCCCCTCAACCATGTCACAGAGGGGAAATTGAGGCAAAGGGGTGGGGAGGCTTGAAGTTTGAAGATCACAGAACACGCAAGCGACAGACCCAGGAGTAGAACCCAGGACCTAGCTTCTGCTCCTATGCTTCAAGTGCAAAGTCATCGTTTGTCTGTCCAGTGAGGGCCATGTTTCCTTCAGAGAAGCCTACACAACGCTTAGCCTCTGAGCTAATGGTGGCCTTGGGCCAGCCTGACTCCCACTCCTGCTATGTTCAGAGTATTTACACAGCAGGTTCTGGCCTGGATTGTTCCAGCAGCCACAGCTTCAGGCCAGGCAACACTCTTCCGCTTAGTGGCTGCAACCTCTGAGCCACTAAAGAATGGGAGCTGGCAGGACCCCAGCAGCTTCTCTTCACACTGATCTGGGCTAGTATTAGCCACACAGCCAGGGATGGAGAGGGTGTCCCAATGGCTTACTGGCTCTTCTGCTGTAGTGTAACGAAAGAGAAATAACTTTTACCAGGGAGCTGGAAGCACCGTGATAATGAGCTGGGTGGGCTTCCTCACTTTTCTGTGACGTATTATACTTGTTTAGTACATGGGGAAACTGAGGCATGGACAGACAGGCTCTTGTCCAAAGCAGTCCCATGAGTGTGTCAGGACTACAACCAGAACCCAGGAGTCCTGACTCCCATAAGAACATAAGAAAGGCCGTACTGAGTCAGACCAAAGGTTCATCTAGCCCAGTATCCTGTCTGTCGACAGTGGCCAATGCCAGGTGCCCCCGAGTGAGTGAACCTAACAGGTAAAGATCAAGTGATCTCTCTCCTGCATCCATCACCCCTCTCTGACAAACAGAGGCTAGGGACCCCATTCCTTACCCAGCCTGGCTAATAGCCATTCATGGACTTAATCTCCATGAATTTATCCAGTTCTCTTTTAAACCCTGTTATAGTCCTAGCCTTCACAGCCTCCTCAGGCAAGGAGTTCCACAGGTTGACTGTGCGCTGTGTGAAGAAGAACTTCCGTTCATTTGTTTTAAACCTGCTGCCCACTAATTTCAATGGGTGGCCCCTAGTTCTTCTACTATGGGAACAAGTAAATAACTTTTCCTTATTCACTTTCTCCACGCCACTCATAATTTTATATACCTCTATCATATCCCCCCATACCTCTATCATATCCACTCCCAGCCCTGCCTTGCTCTAACCTCTGTACCCCATTCCCTTCCCAGAGCTGGGGACAGAACCCAGGAGTCCTGACTCCCAGCCCCTGCCTGCTCTAGCCACTAGATTGCAGCTGGTGAAAACCAAATGTCTTGAAGTTTCCAGAGGGAGCCAATATTGTCACACACACTTTAATTTAGTGAAAATCCAATTTTTCCACCGAAAAAAATGTGGAGGGAGGATTTTCAACCAGCCGTAATTTAACTAAATACTTTGTATGAAGAGACTAGAAATGGGAAATGGTTTCCTTTTGGTTTTTAAAATCTAGGGGCTGGAAAATTATTTTCAGCTATTTGAAATCTATCCCCCACCTTATGTTGTCTCCACTGGAAGGAGAATAAAAAGGGGACACAAAATGAATTGAGTACAGTATGTCCCCCCCCCTCCTTTTTTTACCTTTCCGTCTCCTACCTTTCCCAGTGGGGAAAGAAGTAGAGAAAAGTGTTTTGTGTTTTTTTTTAAAAAAAGAGCAAGAAACAGAGAAAATCCCCTGACCAACCAATCTCAAAATGAAATTTGTTTCAAAATGAAACAAATTTGACTTTGAAAAGGGAGGCGAATTTTTACTGCATTTGAAATGTCTTCAGTGGGAAAAAAAAGATTTGAAACATAAATTGTTGCAATCCAGTTCTTTGGGTGGGGAGAGGGAAGAGGAAATGCTTGTTCCCATTGAAAAATAGATGGAAAAAGTTTTTTGGGCGAAGATTTCCCCTGCTTCCCTGCTCTGATTTCGCTCGAGCCAAAGGATTTTGATTGTATCTGTACCAGTCCTCCTTTTCCTGGTGAGACGGGTCCAGGCACGAGGGGTTAATCCCCTCTGCCTACCTGGCTGGTTCCACTTGCCCATGTGTGTCCATATTGCATCGATACTCTCCATGCGGCTCTTTGCAGCTGTGTGCCCTGTGGTCTGGGCTAATGCACTTGGCGTGGAGGCCAAGAGAGGTATAAAATTATTAATGTCTCTGAATTTGAGGGGGGAATATTGATTGGCACATCAAAGAATTCAATAGAGTTCACAGAGCGATGGGGCCGGTTATTAACATGCCTCCTCCTCCCCATTCTTGTCAATTTCTGTTTCCATAGCAGCCACTATTCCAGGACCCACTAAACAAATAAATAAAAAAAGATACAAAGGGATAATTGAGAACCCGAAGCAAACAGATGGGGGAGGCCTGTAGGTTAAATCCGCGTTTAAAGGGACGCTGCTCTAAACAATCCCCTGCTGTGCCTTTGTATTTAGAAAGCAAAAAAAGCCATCCAGGAAGCTACAAACCCATTGTATGCAAGGTCTTAGATCAAATTTTGAAAGATCGAGTAATTAAAGGCATAGAGGTAACAGGTGATTGGGAAAAACATGGTTCCACTAACCCGATCTCTTTCTTTGAGAAGATAACCGATTTTGTAGACAAAGGAAATGCAGTAGATCTAACCTACCTGGATTTCAGTAAAGCATTCGATATACTTGCACATGGGGAATTAGTCGTTAAACTGAAGAAGATGAGAGAATGAATACGAGAATCAAAAGATGGGTAAGGAAGTAGTTAAGGGGAGACTACCGCGGGTCATGGTGAATGGTGAAATGTCAGGCTGGAGTTCCACTAGTGGAGTTCCTCAGGGACTAGTCTTGGGAACAATCTTATTAATGGTTTCATTAATGACCTTGGCTCGGAAAGTGAGAGTGTGCTAATAAAACCCGTGCAGGACACGAAGTTGGGAGGTATGGCCAGTACGGAGGAGGACTGGAATACCCCCTAACCTCTGGATGACCTTGAAAAAGGGAGTAATAGAGATGGGATGAAATTTAATCGTGCAAAGTCATACGTGTAGGGACTAACACCACAAAGTTTTGCTATAAACTGGAGAGGAATCAGCTGGAAACGACAGAGGAGCAGAAAGACTGTCACCTGCGTGTGTTGGCTGATCACAGGATGACTGAGCCACCAATGTGATCCTGCCATGAAAAAGGCGAATACAATTTTAGGATGCACCTACTCTCTTTCCAGTGGCGAGGGGGAAGTGTTACTACCACTGTACAAGGCCCTGCTGAGACCACATCTGGAAGACCATGTGTCGTTCTGGTCTCCCATGTTTAAGGGAGATGAATTCAAGCTGAAGCAGGTGTAGAGAAGGGCGACTAGGATGATCTGAGGAATGGAAAACCTGCCTTACCTGAGGAGATTCAAAGAGCTTGGCTTATTTAGCCTGCCCAAAAGAAGGCTGAGAGGAGCTAAACACCAGGGAGCTAAACACCAGGGAGGAAGAGGGCCAGTGTGGACACAAGAACAAAGGGCTATAAACTGGCCATCAACAAGTTTAGGCTTGAAATGAGATGAAGATTTGTAACAGTCGGAGGAGTGAGGCTCTGGAGCAGCCTGCCAAGGGGAGCATGGAGGGGGAAAATCCTAACTGGTTTCAAGACTGAGCTGATGGAGGGGAGGGGATGATGGGTCTGCCTCCAATGACATGGAGCTGATCTGAGACTGTGGTAGGAGCAAATACCTCCAATGGCTGGAGATGGGATGGGCTCTGAGTTACTGTAGATAATTCCTTCCCAGGTGTCTGGTGGATGGGTCTCGCCCCCCATGCTCTGGATCTCACTGATCAACATATTTGGAATTAGGGAGGTTCCTCCCACCATCCCCGGTCAGACTGGCAGAGACCCTGCGAGGTTTTCACCTTTCTCTGTAGCATGGGGCCCGGGTCACTTGCAGGTGTAAACTCGTGGAAATGGTGAATTCTCTGTAACTTGAAGTCTTTAAACCATGATTTGAGGAGTTCAGTGACCTAGCATGAGGGTTGGGGTCTGTTACAGGAGTGGGAGGACGAGGTTCCATGGCCTGTGATGGGCAGGAGGCCAGACTAGATGATCTGGCCTTACAGTCTGCATCTCCCATGCTGTTGTGTCATCCGTATTACGGTAACAGCCGGCAGCCCCACAGCAGGACCAGGGCCCCACTGGGCACAAACTGGGCCTGATCTTTGAGCCCTTGCCCCCAGGCCAACACCTAAATCAGCTGCTAGCTGTGTACACAGCTGGCCGGTGTTCGTTAACTGTCCCAGGATTGGGCCCCTCGTCAGTTCCAGTGTCACTGAGCCGAGGCACAAAAAGGAAAAAACAAGTTAAATGGAGGGATTTTAATGATTGAGGGCAAGGGTTTCAATTGGCTAGAATGTTAAGCATTTTTATTAATTGGTGCTTTGACAAGGACTGGTCACACGCTCTTATTTCTAAGCCCCATCCCTCCTTCATCCCCTGCCATATGTCCTCCCCACACCCCCGTAGAAAGCTGGATTTCCAGCCGAATGAGCATTCAAGGAAAGTTGCAATTCTTTGGGTCAGAAACCCGAAGGTTTTCAGCTGAACACTTACAAGTTTTCCTCAGTTCCGGGGGCCCCCCCAATAGTTTGGTTTCTAATGGGCTTTTTTCCCCATGAACCTCCACCCCAAATTTTCCACTGGGGTGAGGGGAAAAGAACCCCAAACCCGAGCCCAACTTTTCTAACCAGCTCCGAGAACAGAGCCCCGGCTGCAAATGCCGCCGCGTGGCTGGAAGCTTGGAGCCGGGCTGATGCTACAAATGCACTTGACCAATTATCTCCCTCCTTGCTTCCCCGCACGGTTCTCCTTGTGCTAAGTAGCTCAGTGGGGCTGGAGAGGCCTCTTTGCTCTAATGAGACACAACTTAAGTGGTACTTAACTGTCCCTGAACAATATTTCACTCCTGGCTTTGGGGGATGAGGGGGAGAGAGCTCGATTTCTCTACGGCCTCTCAGCCGGGCTCTGGTACAAACCGCATGGTCCTTACTTAAGGTTTCCACTGGTGTTTTTCCTCCAGGCTCTGCCCCAGCCTTCCCGTGTCACCCTGGGCAAAGCTTTTCATCCCTCCGAGCCTCCCTTTCTCCATCACGTAACATGGAGATGATCTTTATCTGTTTGCACTGGGAGCTCTTTGGGGCAGGGTCTGTGTGTCTGGGCAGGGCCCGGATCTCAGTCGTGGCCTCTTGAGGCAACCCCGAGACCAATCTTAGAGTCCCTGGAATACGGCTGGGCCTGGCACCCCAGAAATGTCTCCCTTGGACGTTCAGACAGCAGCTGGATGCAGCCAGGCGGCCGCTCCCCTCCGCCACCTTGTTCTGAACCCCCTGCACATTCGCCTCCTGCTTGGAGGAGCATGTCATGTTACCAAGAGCCCTCTGCGCTGGCCGAGGGGGCTTCAGGGGGCTCCCAGAGGGGCCCCCTGGACCACTTTGATGGCAAGGGAGCTGGGTGCCGTGGGTCAAAGGTCTGCAAAGCTTGTGCCAGGGCCCCGCTGGTCGTCTGGGCAGGGCGCAGGGCCCTTTGCTACTAGGGAGCCCCAGAGGCGGCATGTTTCTACGGCAAGAGCCACCTGCCGCTCCCCTCCCTCTCAGATCCCGGCTGAATCCCGCGCGGTGGCTCTTGGCCGCTCCCCTGCCTGACATCACCAGCTGCCCTGCGGCGGAGGATAGCACCGGCCTGAGAAACCCAACCGCGCCAGCTCCCGCTCAGTAGATTTGCTCATTCTTGCTGGGTTTCTCCAAATCATCTCTCCCGGGGCGGGGGAAGAGAGGCCGGGACGAGATGGATAAACGAGCTTCAGCAAAGGACCAGCGGCGAATCCCGCCTGCCTTGGGGCCAACGACACCCAGCCGGGCCCTCTTACCCCCCACCCCCGGACAGGCACTCCAAGAGGCAGAATCCAAGCCGGGAACTTTCCCCGCTCTGCAGCGGCTACAGGCGTTCCCGGCTAGAAAGGCAGCAGTCCCCTGGGGGCACCCCTGGCATGGCCGTCTCCCTCTCTCCCCGGTGCAGCTGTACCAGGCCCTACATTACCCAGAGGAGCTGGTGTGTCCCAGGGAGCAGAGGGGGTTGATGGGTGCCCCACAGCTGGGGAAGACTCTGAGGGCGCACTCCTAGCTGGAGATGCTGCCCCGGCAGGCGATCTCACCCACGGCCAGCACCTGGCTGGATTTGAACCGCCGGCCTGGAGGGGTTGAATGGGACGTGGCCTTCCCAGGAGAAGCGGCTCCAAGCTTAGCTGGGCCCTCGCCTGCTTTCCCGCAGTCCCTCAAGCTCCGAGCGTGGCAAAGCAATTTCCACCCCCAAGCCGGAGCTGGCCAGCATTTGGCTAATGCAGTTATTGGCAAGAATGCAGGGAAGGCAGGGCTGGAACAACGCGGCATCTTCCGCTGGGGCTCGTCTACTCCACTCAGTCCTCTGGCTGCTGGAAAGGACCTGGGAAGCTAGACATGGGCTCCAACCACAGGGCCTGATCTTCAGCCATGCCCAGGGCTCTGGAGGCCACTCCAGCAGCATAAATGGGCCTTCAAGGGGGTGGAAACGGCCCCTGAGAATTCCCCACACACACCATGGAGGGGTGTCAGCTGGTGTGGAACTGGCCTAAGTCCCAGCCTCTAGTGCAGGAGGCAGATTGTGGGGGAGGGAGTGCATGACCAAAGCGCACGGCATTATGGGTATTCTGTGAATCCCAGCGGGCAGAGTGTCAGTTAGAGCAGCCCAGAGGCTGCTCTCGCAGCAGGGACTGGGCACAGCCTCAGTGTATTGGGAGGATGAAGATGCCTTCCAGCCACCTGAGTCCTGCCCTGAGAAGGGAGAAACTGAGAGAGGCCCCTGCCTTACCAGGGCCTAATGCCAGCCCTGCCCACGTCTGGGAGCATGTGCCTCTTCCAGCGGAGCGGCTGGGGCAGGCCGTGGGCCCCTTCTTTCATCAGTTGCACCACCGTGAGCCAATTTCCTCACAGGGGCTGCTCAGGGGCGTAGCGAGTTGACCGGGCCTCAGCCGGCACACGTCGCCATGGCACCGGGCATGTCGCCGCCCAACCCCGGCTGAGCCACAAGGGCCGCTCCAGGCCTCTCGCCCTTTTGGGCTGGGCTGGGCTCGGGCCGGGCTGGGCTCGGGGCCATCACCAGGGGGCCACTCGGCCTGGCTGGGCCGCGACTAGGACTCCAAGTCTGGTGGGCCGGTGCCTTTTCTCTGCGCTAAACCCACTTGACGGAGCAGCTTTTGGCCGCGGGAGGAACCGGTGTGGAAATGGACAGAGAGGAACTGACTGGGCGGAGGCTGGCGGGGGGTCTCTAAACAGCTCCCCAAAGACTCCAAGACGCCACTCCCCTGGTTAATTTCCACCATTTAATAAAGGCCAAAGGAGGATGAGCCAAAGTGATCAAACCAAACCTTTGCTGCCCCGGCGCCCCTGGGAGCTTAGCCGGAACCCCCACCTCTCCCCACCAGGCCAGGGCCAGGAAGCCCCCCGACATGAGCCCATTCATCACAGGCCTCTCTGAAGAGCGATTTAGCCGGGCGGGTGGGTAATTGGGACTGATTTAAGGCATGCTGGGGATTGAGGGGGGTGGATGCGTTTCTAATGGAGCTGAGGCCGGGGCGGGGGGATGGTGTGCCCCGCTGGAATGTGAAAATCATTATGAGTGATTAGAGTTATTAGTGTAAAGAGGAGAGGCAATTAACGGCGGCTTGACATCAATTGAGGCCTGCTAATGTACTTACTAGCTATGAATAGCTGAGAGCTTAGCAGGGGCTGGCTCTTGCCTCCATCTCGCCAGGGAGTCGCCCCAGAGAGATGCCCGTTTCCACCAGAGGGGACTCCATGCCAGTCCGGTTCCTGGTGGTGGGAGCAGGGGGCGGGGCCTGGGGGCAGGGGATGTCCCTTTCTTTGCATCTGGGGTGCCAGGCCTCGTCGGGATGGCAGCACAAACACAAAGCACCTTGCACCACGGGCAAAATCTTAGAGCCTGGTCCTCCCACTTCGCATTGGATGTTGCCACACGCCTCCCGTTCACCCCAGGGACAGCATGGCACATCCTCTTTGCATCGGGGAAGGGGCTGCACCGGCTGCAAGGAACTGGGGAGCAGCTGCAGATCTGAGACCGAACCCGGAGCTGGTGGGAGACACCAGAGCTGCACTGAATTCAACCGAGTGGGGCTGGTTTGCAATAGAAATACGTCCTCCTTCTCCACCCATCCCTTGTTCTTCACCAGACAAACCACTTTGCAGAGTGGGGGACAGGCTGAAGGGCACAGCCCACAAGCCCCGTCTTGCAGACCGGTCCAGCAAACAGAGAGGCGTACTCTGCCCCCACAGCCCTAAGCCCACCCACTTGCAGCACTCCTGAGGCGGAGTGGGCGTGTAATAAGGAGGAGTGAATTGTTGGTGCCCGGGCTGGGGCGTGTCACTGCTGGGCTTTGCTTTTTTCTGCCCTGTGCCTTGAAATGGCCACGGTTCTACCTGGGTGTAAAATGGGGCCCAGTCGGCATTTTCTGTGCTCAGCCTCATGTTTCACGCTCGCTTTGCTCCATGCATGTTTGCACAGCCAGGGAGGAGCAGCCCACGTGAATTTCTGGGCTGGTCTGAGCTCGGTTGCACGACTAGAGTGAATCCGGGGTGACTCTGCTCATTGCAATGGAGACGCCCTGGGCCTGATGGTCATTTATACTGAGGCTCCTTGGTGGGGCGCTGGGAGCTTTAGGTGCCTTCGAGTGGGCGGGTGGAGCAGTGGCACCCACCTTGTGCAACCAGAGTGGTGTAAAGGGGTTTGTGAGAATCAGGCCCTCTGGACAGCACTGGGTACGTCTGGGATCAGAATGTGCCGAATTGGCTAGCGGCATGGGACTTGTCTCGCAGCGTGGCCTAGTGGGTAGAGCAGAGGAGTGGGAGCTGGGTTCTGTTTCCAGCTCTGCCACTAGCCGGATGGGTGACCTTGGGCAAGTCACTTCCCCGGGCCATGCCTCAGTTTCCCCATCTGTAAAACGGGGATAAGGACCCTGAGCGCCTTTGTAAAGGGCTTGGAGATCTGCGGCTGACAAGGGCTGCTTGAGGGCTAGTTGTTGTTGTTCCATTCAGCAAGCGGCGTCAATAGAGCTCTGATAGAAGTGGCTCTTATCACAGCACAGACCCTGACTGCCCCCTGGTGGGGCACTTGCTAATTTCACAGAGAACTGAGGCGGCCCAGTCCCCCTTTCAGGAGTCTGATTTGTCTTGTGCCCCCTCAAGAGTCACCTCGTTTAAAACCGACTTGCTTACAGAATCTGACCTGAAAACACAGAAGCGTCGCAGGACACTTAGTAATATGTTGTTGCCTTTCTGATTTTCACCATATAACTAGACAATAAATCAGCTGGGGTAGAAATCTTGTACTTACCTTTCAGCGAACAGAATATGGAGCAGTCCAAACAAGTCATTGTCTGGATGAAATTTCAGTTTCGATGTCGCTCGTAAAGCTAGGCAAATATCTAGATGAGCTGATGTACCCCTAGAAGATCTCTGTGTACCCCCAAGGGTACACGTATGGTATCACACAATCCATTTTGATTTGCGGGGGACAGGGGGCGGAGTAGTGCCTAGGCCCGCCAGTGGCGCTAGGTGCTGTACAAACACAGAACAAAAAGAGGGACTGCCCCACAGCATTTGCTGCCCGATGGCGGTACTGTTGTTATTATGAATAGGGTCGCACCCAGAGGCCCTAGCCAAGCTCTCTGGCGTTGACTGGGTGGCTACCTGTCATAGGTTCTTCTATGGCTCCCATTGCCATTATATGTGGGTGCCTCTCGATCTTTAATGTATCCATCACCTTTCGAAGTCCCGGCCAGCCGGAGAGCTTGGAGCCCACGGATCTGTCTCAAAATGGGTTTCTTTAGAGTTTTCTGAGAGTTTTTATCTTGTTGAGACTTTCTATAGCATACTAATCACCGTTACTGTGAATAGACCGTCCTCCCTCTAGGAGCTCAGCATCACTACCGCTGCTTGACAGGTGGGGAAACTGAGGCACAGAGTGGGGCCAGTAACTTGCTTTGGAGCACTCAGCGAGGCAGCGTTCGATCCCATGAGTCCTGGCTCCCAGACCGATGCTCGGACCACCCCTCGGTCTGTCCGGCTGTCCTGACGGCCCCTGCATCCCTCTTCCCTGTCCTGCAGTTTGCTGGCTGGGCCACCAGATGTTGCTATGCAGCAGAGAGAAATATTTGCTGGGAACGGTGCCCCTTGGAAGCCGCCCTGTTTTGCTCCAAGCAAACCCAGATCATCACACTCCCCCACACCCCACAAAAGTGTTCACCCTGCTCTCGCTGATGCCCCATCAGCAGAACTGCCCCCATTTCACACCCGTGTAATGGGAGAACCAGAGCCCAGAGTATCCTCAGCCCGGAGCCTCCTTGGTACTGCGGCCCCAGTCTTGTATTGACGGAAACCTCTGAGGACGGGGACCCCCCGACCCTCGCAGGGTGGAGGAAAAGCCCCTGGCTTGCCCCCTGGTTGCCCACCACCTTGCACGGTCATTTTACATTCATGCAACTCGGGGGGCGCACGGCTCCCCCCCGTCTGGCCTGGGAGCATTTACCACCCACAGCACGAGGGCCTGATCCTCACTGGCACCTGTTTTGTGCCCCCTTGATGCTGCCACTGAGGTGAAAAGAGGCCTCAGGAGAAACTCAAATCCAGTGCAGAGCAATGGAGAATCGGGCAGGCAAGATTTTACAAGGTGCTTCGCTCCCTAAGTGGTTTTTGGCCCATCTTCGACCTGGAGTGGTGGCCGTTCTGCTGGGTGGGGGAACAAGGGGATCTAAACGCTTGTACCCCAGCGTTAAAAAAACCCATTTCTTTGGGCGATAGGCCAGGCATGCAAATGGACGGGGAAGCCGGGCAGGGCGTGGAGGGCTGAGGAGCAGCGGAAGTGCCAGCGGGGAACCCCTGAGCAGACGTGTTTGTAGTCGAGTTCCCGCCGGCATCCAGACTGGGCCGGACGCTGTTCTGCCCTTTCCTCGGCGATCTGGAGGTACGTCCGACGTCGCTGCTGCTGACCCATGCCGAAGCCGCATTGGCGGAGTGGTTAAAAACAGTGGGGCTGGGTCATCTGTCTTGCTGTGTAAGATGGGCCCCTTCCCACGCCGTGTGTTTTAATGCAGCTAAATACAGTGTCCTGCGGTCTTTGCTCCTAGAGGTACCGACCAGGCGGCTGGATCCCAGGAAGCAGGGACTCAGAAAGGGAGTTTGGGGTCATCGTGAACAACGGGAGCTTGGGGAATGGGGAGGAGGAGCAGGGGGGTGAGTTGACCCGTGTGTAAGATGTTGGTGAGAGGGAGCGAGCCTGGAATACTGTGCCCAGGGCTGGTGTCTGCAGCGTGAAAAGGATATTGGGACATTGCACAGGGTGCAGAGAAGAGCTGCAAGAGGGATGCGAGACCTTGGCCGCTTGCTCCGCGCATGGCTTTGGGATAATCGTGTAGGCCCAGCTCTGCTAAGGCATCTCAGCTCCTAACTTCCATTGGGTTCAGTGGGCCGTTAGGCAGCGAAATATCTTTGCGACAAGTTTTCCAAGACTCTGCTGGGGTAGTGGGGCCAGCAAGCGCTATGCCTTTAAAAAAAAGTCTGGCCCTTCATTACCATAAAGCACCTGAGATCCCCTCCCCCTTCCAGGCTGGAGCGACCGGATGATGGAGGTAGAGAGCAGCCAAGATGGGGTAGGCACAGGTCTGAGCCCTGGACTTCCCCAGGCCTTGCATTCATTTCTGTGTTCTTAATCCAGGGTAAAAGCCCAATGAAGCCAAGAGAGACAACGTGGGGCCCCCAATATCTTTTCGGGGGCCAACTTCTCTTGGGGAGCGAGATGAATTTATGTTTCCTCTGAATACTGTCTGAGTGCCTCAGTTTCCCCTATATATTCCTTAAGTCTCTAGGTGGTGGGATAAGGGTGTGTGATTGTTGCAGAGCAGAGGGCCAGTGTGAGAAAATGGCCGACACCTTGTCTCCTAGCAACTGATGACCTGGGCCCTTCCTCCCCCTGCAAGGTGCCATCTGAAGGTGTTGGAGAACAAAGGGATCAGGTGACCTCCTGGCCTGGGAAAGAGACAAAGGCAGAGGAGGGGCTGGAGAGTGTCAGCTTGGAGCTGGCTGGGGAAATGGAGGGAGGTGCAGACGTGGTCTGGCCTCACTGCCCCTCCTCTTCCAGATGGACCTGGCTGAGGGGTCCTGGTCTCTATACCTACAAGCTCTGTTTTAGATCATGTTCCTGTCATCTCTAATAAACCTTCTGTTTTAAGGGCTGGCTGAGAGTCACGTCTGACTGTGGAGTTGAGGGGCAGGGCCTTTTGGCTTCCCCAGGAGCCCCGCCTGGGCGGACTCGCTGTGGGAAGCGCACAGTGGGGCAGAGGATGCTGAATGCTACGAGGTCAGACCTAGGAAGGTGGAAGCTGAGTGAGCGTCTTGCCCTGAAGACAGTCGGTTCACAGAGGAGGCTTCCCCAGAGTCCTGCCTGGCTTCATAGGGAGCAGTTCCAGACCATCGTCTGGGGACTCCGTGACACCTCACATGTTGTGAGAGGCATAGGTAGGACCCATAGATCCTGAATAGGGTCTTGTGGGGGGTGTTGATCAATGGAGCCTGGGGAAAACAAGGTGGTTGCGGACGTAGCTTTCACATGAGTGTGGTCGAAGGAAGCCCGAGGCCGCTCCCGAGTCTTTAGCTCGTGTGAAAGCTGCGAACTGCCTCGTCTCCATTGGGGTTTCACCCTGTGACAGCCGACCCACCCTGTTCCCTAGTGAGGACACAGCCCTGGGGGCCTGGATCCTGGCCCCAGAGCTCTGTGTGATGGGTTCTGGTTTAGCGCTTGTTTTGCAGCTTCTATTTCACGCAGGCTGGTTTCTTGCCAAAGAAAAAGTGGTGTGTGTGTGTGTGTGCCTGGCTTTTTTTCCCTTCTTCCTCCAAGCCCGGCGCCCTTAGTAGTTTCCTTGTCAAAACTTCCTGAGTTAGTTCCCAGCCCCCTTCCTGCTCCCTCCCCATCACACCGAATGGCCCCTCCCCACCACAGTCTCCTCTGACCCACAGCCTCAGTGCCTACCCTGCCCCGAGCAGGAGACGAGACCCACACCCGAAAGAGGGCTCGTTGGTTCTTTTTTCCCTGGAGTGGGAAATAAATTTTCCCTTCTTCTTTTTTTTTTACCCCCCTCCCCGCCCCAAATTCTTTCAGCTGTTTCCCACGGCCCATCTGCTCCCTGCTAGCGGATTTCTTGGGAGACAGCCTGGGTGAGATACCTTGCTCTGGACAGAAGAAAGGTGAGTCCTCCCCGCAGCTGATGGATGGAGGGATACAGATCGGTGACTGTCAGGGCGCTGATCACTGGTGCCCAAGGGACGGAGGTTGTTTATAAGAGATTTCAAGGGGTTTTCTACAGAGAGGGTGGGGACCGGGGCCCTGCGTTGCCTCTGATGTTACAGCTGATAACTCCCCCCAGGGCTCCTCTGAGCAACCAGAGGCCAGTGTCCAGGTAGCTCTGTCTTCCCAAGAGGTCTGAGGCTTGATTCTGGTCTCTGTGGCGCTGGTGTAAATCTGCGGGGGTGTCCAGAGTTGGGGCCAGATTCCGCACTCAATCGGTGCAAATCTGGAGTAATTCTACAGGAGTCTATAGACATGGGTTCAGATTCTGTTCTCCATGAAAGGGACGTGAATCCAAAGTAACGGGAGGGGGCAAAGGAGTTGAGTCCACTTTCTGCTGTGGGCGATCCAGATGTAAACGCAGAGTCACTCTGCTGGAGTCTGGTAGGGCTGCTAGATCGACACCACACTGGGAAGGGCAGGATCCACTCCATGGTGCTGGAGCTGGCAAGGGCTTGACAGAGGCTGGTTTCTGTTCAGGTGGACCCGGCACGGGGGCCTGGAGCTGGGGCAGGTGGCTGACCTCTGTGCGGGGAAGGGGGGTCAGGCGAGTCCAGCATGGAGTTCAAAGAGAGGGACTCCCTCCCCTTCCTTGCCCTGCTCCCCCATCCCACCCTGCACCAGCCAGCAGCAGGAAGATTTCCCCCTCCGTGACCCAAGTCCTGTTCTTGGCCATGGTACCTGTTCTTGCGAGTGCCCTCTGTCTTGCGGGGGAGAGGGCAGGCGGGGACGGGATTGGAGCAGAGTGGGACAGGGGGTTGGGGTGGAGTGGATGGGTCATAGCAGGGCGGAACGGGATGGGGGAATAAGGCATGGAATGGGGCTTGCAGGGGACAGTGGGCTGGGCTAATCTGGAGTAGGGCATAGGAGTGGGGCTGGAGAGGTGTGAGGGGATCTGAGGTAAAGACTGGGGCTGGAGTAGGGCATTGGGGCTGACTGGGGTTCGTCTCGGGTGAATCTGGGGGCTGGAGTGGATCTGAAGAAGGTGCTACATAGATCTGGGGCCTGGGTGGATGTGGTAAAGGGTCTGGGGTGGGTCTCGGGGTGGGGGGTCTAGAGTGGATCTGGTAGCTGGGTGGATCTGGGAACAGATCTGGAGTGGGTCTGGAGTCTGGCGTGGATCTCGGGGGGTCTAGAGTGGATCTGGGGGCTGGGTGGATGTGGTAAAGGGTCTGGGGTGGGTCTCAAGGGGGTCTAGAGTGGATCTGGTAGCTGGATGGATCTGGGGACAGATCTGGAGTGGGTCTGGAGTCTGGAGTGGATCTCGGGGGGGTGTCTAGAGTGGCTCTGGGGACTGGGTGGGGCTGGGGGCTGGGTGGATCCGGAGCAGGGGCTGGGCTGGGATCAGGGCAGGGCAGGGCTGATCCCAACTAACCCCATCACCGCACAGGTTCCACTTCTCCCGCTCTGAACAGTTTGGGCTCCGAGTGGGCCAGCCCCCAAGAGGGCTCTGGCTGGGACGGTAGGGCTGCGTGCAGCCTCCCCGGACCCAGCTGGGCCAGTGGTCTCCAGGCCAGCTTGCCATCTGCTCAGCCCCGGGAGGAAGCACGTCAGTGCCAGTGACACTGCAGCGGAAACCGGAGGGGCAGAGATAGCGGCTCCTCTCCAGGTCCCTGCGCCTTCCCGGGACAGATAGTCCTTAAAGGGACGTCACGAAGGGCTGGAAGGAGATGCTGGGTCTTGGGACAGCCCCCTTCCCACCACACCAGAAGGGACTTGCACATGGTCATACAGAGAGTCAGCATGAGAAAGGGGAGCAGAACCCAGGAGTCCTGGCTGCCAGCCCTCCCTGCTCTAACCACTAGACCCCATTCCCCTCCTATAGCTGGGGAGAGAACCCAGGAGCCCTGGCTCCCTGCTCTAACCGCTAGACCCCACTCTTCTCCCAAGACTGGGCTAAAACCCCAGAGTCTGGACTCCCGGTTCCCTTCGCTAACCACATCCCCCCTCCTTCGCAAATGGTGACGTTTAACGTTGTGGGCGAGGGGACAGCCTGTTCCCTGTGGCCTCTCGCCCAGTGCGATACCCTGGCTGCGGTAAGGGGTGACATTCGTGGCTCATGTGGCATGAGGAGGAAAAGGTCACCCCGGCCGTCATCCCGCCTCCTTCTGGAGCCCGCAGAAGGGAACTGTGCTGTGTCCCGGATGCTCAGCGGATGGGTGACCCCAGCGGGCTTCACATACTCACCGTCCAACCCGGGACTAGGTCAGGCCTGGGGGGGTCCTGGCATTTCACCTCCTCTCTGGGGATCACAAAGTGTTTTATTTGTGAGCTAATCCTCCAAACCTGCTCAGGAAAGGCAGACGTTACTGTTTGCCCCCATTTTACAGATGGGGAAACCGAGGCACGGCGCAGGGCTGTGATTTTGCCCAGAGAGTCTGTGGCAGAGCAGAACTCAGGAGTCCTGGCCCTCAGCCCTCTGCTCTCATCGCTCGAGTAAACTCCTTCCCAGATCTGGGAATGGGAATCTAGGAGCCCTGCTGCCCAGTCGCTGACTCCCCTTTACGCCACACTTCCTCCAAGAGTTGGGAACGGAGCCCAGGAGCAGTAGCTCCCAGTCTCCTGCTCTGCACTCGGAGATGGGCTGGTGGTTAGAGTGGATGACAGAGACAGGCAGCCTGAGTTCTGAACAGCTTTGGGAAGGGAGTGGGGTCTAGTGGTTAGAGCAGGGGAAATGCAAGCTCTGCTCTTTGACCTTGAGCCGGTCACTTCCCTGTCTCTGTGCCTCAGTTTCCCCATCAGAACAGAACTGACCCCCTCCCACCAGGGGTATCATGTTGAGGCTTTAATCATCACTCCCCACCGAGAGCTGGGAATAGAACCCAGGAGTCCTGATTCCATCCCCCTGCTGTGACCACTGGACACCTCTCCCTTCCCAAAGCCATTCATAGAACCCAGCGCCCTGAATCCCAGCCCCCTGCGCTGAGCCCACCTTTGGGGAAGCTGAGATGCAGCCATGATGCGAGCTATTCTCCCCTTGCCCACCTCCGTACCAGCAGGCTGGAGCGTGCCATCCGTCTCCCAGACCCCTTGCTCTAACCACTAGGCACTGCACTGTCCCGTGGCTTGGCCTGCCCGGATGTCCCCGGCAGGGGGCAGCAGCACAGGGGTTGAGGGGGTGTAGGCCCCGCTGGACAGGTGTGCGACTGCTCTGCTGACTGGAGTGTAGCTTAAAATAGCTCCAGAGACTTTGAACCCTTCTGTGGCCCGGCCTGGCCCCACATTGCCTCCAGGGCTGAAGCTGCCTACTCTTCCCAGCTCTGGGAGAGGAGTGGGGTCCAATGGCTAGAGCAGGGAGGGGCTGGCACTCAGGACTCCTGGGTTCTGTGCCCAGCTGTGGGAGGGGAGTGGGGCCCAGTGGCTACAGAAGAAGGGGCCCGGGAAGCCGGACTGAAGGAATGTGATGCTAGAGCAGCGGACGCAGAGCAGGACGCCTGGGTTCTCCACCCGGCTCTGGTTCCTAGCGTGGTGGACTTGGAGTGAGGATGCCCTGGGGTGGGAGGGGTGACCGTGGCAGAGGGCCAGAGAGGGAGGTGACCATCCACCCTCCTGCAATCCACCCACCCAGTGGCTGATTCGTGTGCGACCTCGGCCGCGTCGCTTCCCCACGTGCTGGCCCCTCCTAGCGGCCTTGGGGGTCGGTCTCGCCTCCCGCTTGGCTGCGCGTTCCACCTGCCGTGGAGGAAGCAGGGTCGAGCAACGGGTGCCGACGCCCCGTGGTGGGGGAAATGAATGAGGGGCGGGGCGGGGTGACTCACCGCGGCCCCCCGGCGTGTGCAGAGAGACGCTGACATCACCCTGGACTCACCCCGGAGGAATGTGGAGCCTTGTTCACCCCTCCTGGAGACCCCGCTCCTGGGAGCGCAGCTAATGCTTATCCTGGTGCCTGTGACCTACACGGCTCAGCCCATCGGCTGCTATCACTGACCCGTAGTGTCTCTTCCATGACCAGATGCCTTGGGAGTCTGGGCAGGCAAGGACCTGGTTACGGAGATAGCTTCTATCCTTCCGTCCCTCTTTGTGGTGTAGCTTGACTTTAGTAAGGCTTTTGATACTCTCTCTCTTGCATGACCTTATAAACACAAGAGGGAAATACAACCTAGCTGGAGCTACTCTAAGGTGGGTGCAAAACTGGTTGGAAAACCGTTCCCAGAGAGGAGTTATCAGCGGTTCACAGTCATGCTGGAAGGATAGAACAAGTGGGGCCCCGCAGGGATCGGTTCTGGGTCTGGTTCTGTTCAACATCTTCATCAGTAATTTAGATAACCGCATAACGTTTGCGGACGATACCAAGCTGAGAGGGGTTGCAAGTGCTTTGGAGGAGAGGATTAAAATTCAAACTGATCTGGAGAAATAGTCTGAAGTAAATAGGGTGAAATTCAAGAAGGACAGATGCAAAGTGCTCCACTTAGGAAGGAACAATCAATTGCACACGTACAAAATGGGAAATGACTACCTAGGAAGGAGCACTGCGAAAAGGGATCTGGGGTCATAGTGGATCACAAGCTAAATATGAGTCAAGAGTGTAACGCTGTTGCAAAAAAAGCAAACATCCTTCTGGGATGTATTAGCAGGAGTGTTGTAAGCAAGACACGAGAAGTAATTCTTCCACTCTGCTGCATACTGATTAGGCCTCAGCTAGAATATTGTGTCCAGTTCTGGACGCCACATTTCAGGAAAGATGTGGACAAACTGGAGAAAATCCAGAGGAAAAACAACAAAAATGATCAAAGGTCTAGAAAACAGGACCTGTGAGGGAAGACTGGAAAAAACTGAGTTTGTTTAGTGTGGAGAAGAGAAGACTGATGGGAGCGTGATAACAGTTTTCAAGTATATAAAAGGTTGTTACAAGGAGGAGGGACAAAAATTGTTCTCTTTAACCTCTGAGGTTAGGACAAGAAGCAATGGGCTTAAAGTGCAGCAAGGGAGGTTTAGGTTGGACAGTAGGAAAAACTTCCTAATTCTATGAGTCTAGGGTGGTGAAGCGCTGGAATCAATTGCCTAGGGAGGTTGTGGAATCTCCATCATTGGAGATTTTTAAGAGCAGGTGGGACAAACCCCTGTCCGGCACGGTCTAGATAATACTTAATCCCGCCAGGAGTGCGGGGGACTGGACTAGAATGACCTCTCGAGGTCCTTTCCAGTCTTACGATTCTATTGACCTGGCACAAATCAATTGCTTCAGTCCTGTTTCCCCATCTGGATGATGGAGATAACACAGTGATCCTGCTTACTCCTACCCTTGTCTGTTTACACTGAGCTTTTTAGTAGGGGCTGGGTCTTGCTCTTTGGCTGTGCAGTGCCCGGCACAAAGGAGCCCTGATCTCAACTGGAGCAGGGCCTGTCTCTCACTGTGTGTCTGTGCAGGGCCTGACACATGATGGGGTCCTGGTCTCAACAGGGACTGTTCGTCTCCATGTGTCTGCGCAGCGCCCGGCACAAAGAGGCCCCGATCTCAGCTGCGGCAGGGCCTGTCTCTCGCTATGTGGCTGGACAGCATGACGGGGCCCCATTGCTGTTGGCTTTCTTAACAGCTGCTCTGCCCCAACCAGGCATGACAAAGGATTCAGGGACTTTCCTTCTTAGATCCCGTCAATGCTAATGAAATATGTTCTAGCGATGCTCTCTGTAACGGGGACTAGAAACCTATTCATCACACCAGTAAACACAGCGGAGATAACATTCCTCTAGTGCTCTGGGAACACACTAGACAATCAATTGATGCTTTTTCTGGGTAAGTGAATTTAGTGCTGGACGTGACAGACGGATATTGCTGCACCCACGCTATAAGGAAGCAGGCACTAAGCAGGCTCCCCAACGACCCTACACGCAGCTCTGGGGATGGAGCTGCTTCCTGAACAGCAGCACCCCATATTCAGGTCCCGAGCACCCCACTCCCTGAGTCCCAATCCACAGCCCCATGGCTTCTCGTACCCTGAGTTCTCCGCCCCACCCACAGCTCTGCTATCGCCCTCCTGTGCCACCCCACAGGCCTCCTCTTTAAACAACCCCTGAGCTCCCCTTCCCATGCACCTCTGATGGTGTCCTTCAATCCCACTCTGTGCCCCCCCTCAGCTATTCCAGTGCTGGCCTCCGCCCCACACCCAGCCCTACCAATAGTTCTCAGCCCTGACCCCCAGCCTCTGCTATTCCACACCAGGCAATAGCTGCCTGCAGCCCCCTGGGCGCATCCCAGTCAGCGCAGAAAGCGCGGCAGCCCTGACGCAGAATCGGCTGGGTCTGGGTGTCAGTTTCCACCCGTTTTTTCATGTTCTGTTTTAGTCCTGCTCGGGTTTCGAATGCAGGGTTCTGGCTCTGGGGCGAGACAGGCCCCTCTCCAGTTACTCTTCTGGGGCCTGGGAACGGATTTCCCAGGAGGGGGGTCGGGCCTGGTGGTTTCAAAGTGTCACCATGTGTAGGGAGCGAAGCCAGACGGGGCTGGTTCAGGAATCTCTCTTGTGGTTCCCATTTGGCTTTAACAACTTTCCTGGCTCCTCCTGGTTGCCAGCCTGCCTGTCTGTCTTTCTCCCTTGTTTCCAGTGTTGTTGTGGTCACATCAGCCCCTGGGTATCAGAGAGACCAGATAAGGGAGGTTGTATCTTTTCATGGACCAACTTCTGTGGGTAGAAGGGACACACTTTTGAGTGTGCGGGCTAAATACAAGGGGGGACAGACTGTGAAGCATAAAGGTCTCATGCGTGCGGTAAGAGACCACTTAAATGCAATTGGAAAATTAAGGATTAGCCTGTAGTGGGGTATGTTGCACATTATTGCAATGAGCTAGGAAACCGCGTTGGGTTTTAGTCTCCCGTAGTTATGAATTTAAGCTGCAGGGCACCTTTTGTTTCCTTTGAGGAGGACTGAGGGTACGTCTACACTGCAAAAACGCCCCTGCAGCAGAGAGTCTCAGAGTCGGGGTCAGCTGATTCAGGCTCCGGGCTACAAATAGCAGTGTAGACATTCCCGCGGGGACTGGGCGCTGAGACCCTCCCTGCTCGCCAGTGGTCAGAGCCCAAGCAGGACGTTTACACTGCTGATTTCAGCCCCGCAGTGCGGACCGGAGTCATTTGACCCGGGTTCTGAGACTCATGGCCACATAGGTTTGGTTTTTCTTTTTTCGCAGAGTAGCGGTCCCCTGAGAGGTCAGATGTTGAGTGATTGCTTTGTCATCTAATCTAGCTATCTTGCATTTATCCTTCGCTCATCCTTGCTTCTGGGCACCTCACATGTCCTCTCCAATACACCAGTTAAGGCTCATTAATCGCTGTCCCTGTTGGAGTTTAGCTGTCTTTGCCATGGGGAAGCGTAAGGTGACCATGCGATTTTTAAGTCTCACCCTGAAGGTGCTGAGTGAGGCCCATGGTGGTTCTTGTTTCCTTAGGCAGTGAGTTCCACAGGTGCTGGCTGCTAGGGGAGATCTGATTCTCATGTGCTTGTGGACGGGGTTGTAGAATCCATCATTTTGGGAATGCTGAGTTAGTGGGGGTCAGGACCAGTACCTGCCTGCTCCCCTCAGCCCCCTGAGATGGTGTGTTTGTTGTGTGCATGTCAGGGTGACGTGTGACGTACTTGGTGAGGTGTGTGTCAGGAGGGTTATGGGATATGTTTGGTGTATGGCTAATGTGTTTGTGTTTGGTTGTGGTGTGACTGATGTTTTGGGATGTGTATGCAGTGTCTCTGATGGGTGTGTGACGTGTAAGGTTGTTGTGGGATGTGTGAGGGGGCTGTGTGATGTCTCTGGTGGGTGTGTGATGTCAGAGTGTTGGTGATATTTCTGGTAGATTTGTGATATGCATAAGGGTGTTGTGTGGTATAATGTGTGTGGTAGATGTGTGATGTCTCTGGTGAGTGTGTGATGTATGTCAGGGTGTTGTGTTGTGTGATGTTTCTGGTGTGTGTGTGACGAATGTAAGGGTGTTGCGTGATGTGATATGTGTAGTGGTTGTGTGATGTCTCTGGTGGGTGTGTAACATGTGTCAGGAAATTGTGTAATGGGGTGTGTTGCGATATGTCTGGTGTGTGTGTCCACTTCCCTTGTGGCTCTTCCCCAGCATGCGCCCCTCAACCAAGACCAACTCTTCCTGTCTTTCTTTGGCCAAGAGCCCTCCGGGTCGGACCCCAACGCAGGAAACACGCCTCTTGCTTCACCGGTGGTTGGGAGCAGGAGTGTGCGTGTGTGTGCCTGTTGGCAGGGTGCCCGGCTGGACTCTCGGGCCATAGGGTGTTCGTTGGGTGCTGGGTGTGAGGCTTGTCCGGGTGTGACTCTGTTCGCATGGTGAGGTTGGGGGCACGCATCTGCTGATGGGCCAGGGGTCCACCCGGGGGATGTGGGCAGTTGGGTGTGTTCTGGTGGGCCTAGTGTGGGAGGGAGGGGCGGGGAGAGCCCTTGCCCCCTGCCCGCGAGGAGGAGCGTGTGTGTGTTTCCCTGCTTGCTCTGGCTCTTTTCCTGTTCCTCACCCAGAGGAAGCTCGCTGTCAGCACGATAAACGGCAGCTCTGCTGGCCCCTGGCCGGCTCGTTTCTGGAGAGACAGCGGCTGAGAGCGCCAGGGAAGGCCTGGAGCATGGGGCGTTACGGCCACCCACCGGCTGCCTGGCATCACCCATTTCTAGGGTGTCGGCACTGGGCCGGGCACCTCAAACCCACCTTCTCTTGATTAGGAAGAGGATGGCAGCAGCTAGAGGGTCCCGACTGAGATCGGGCGCCGGGGCCTAGACAGACACAGACGAAGAGAGCCCCTGTCACAAATTGCTCATTGTCAGGATAGGCCAGCTAGGCAAAGGAGGGTTTATTCCCCCCGTGAGTCCATAAAGTGGGGATAAGAGCCACTTAGAGGCTGCGGGCCTCAGTTTCCCTACCTGTACAATGGGGATAATGGCACTGCGTAGGCTTCATGGGGTGTCATGAGAATAAATCCATTGAAGATTGAGACCCCCAGATACTAAGGTAATAGGGGCCACTCTCTCACACACACACACATACACACACACAAGCACACCCAAGATAAAATGTCATTATAGTGGTCTGCATGATTCCACTTCTGATACGAATCTGTGTCCTTTTCAAGGTCCCCGTCTGCCCCCCGAGAACTAAAAAAGTTCATGCAATAAAATCTGTCTCGTATTTGTTATTGCTAAAGTCGATCAGGCAAGATAAGGAAAGAGACAGCTTGCAAACGCTTTTGGGATGTGCCCCGTCTCTCTATTCTGTGGTTGTGTTGCCCCTCACACTACGGGGTCTTGGTCCAGGACAGGGAATCCTACGCACTACTTTCCTCCCGGGGCCTGGCTAGCAGAGTTGTTATTATTAACAGATGGATCCATCGCCTGACACATTTTGATGACTCTTCAGATTTCCCTGCCAACAATTCCAGATGATACTTTGTTTCTTGTTATTCCATTTGGCTCCAAAAATTCTACTTTCTCCCATTAATTCCGACTGTGCTTTTCAGAGGGGGCGGAATTTGACACAAACTTGTTTCTTTTCTCCCTCGTGTTACAAGAAAAGAAAAGAAAAATTGATTCGTCTTGTCCAGTTGTTTTTGGATGAAGGGTGTGATGTCTGATTTTGCTAAAGAAGAATGCAATAAAGGAAGAGCAAATATAGCGAACATGGATTTGTACGCAGGGCCTTTCATCGTAAATAACGCTGACAGTTTGTAAGCGACAGGCTGCATTTATGATTGATGTGAGCAAGTGCAATGCATCTATCTATCTATCTATCTATCTATCTATCTATCTATCTATCTATCCTGGTGTTTATACTCAAGGACATTACACAGTTCTTGGGGGGCAGGGTATTAGACTAGAGAATCATTTCCAGTTCGGGGGGGATTTGCGAAGGTAGAAAGGAATTAGCTGCATTGGAAAGGAGCGTATGTAGAACTGGTCAAAAAAATTCGGACAAAAGCTATTTCCCATCGGCAAATACCATTCTGCTGAAAATCAAAACATGAAAGAGGAAAGGAAGTGAACTTCTTGGAATGGAGTGTTGCAAAATTGATTTTATTTGATATTATAAAATAAAAGCTGTCAAAATTGGGACAAACATTGCAACTGAATTGAAAGGAGATATTTCAACTGACCCAAAACTCCCCCCCCCAAAACCCCTGAAAATATTGTTTTGCTGGAAACGTCAAAGCATTTTGTTTGCATTCTGATTGGAAAAGTGCTCTCAGGCTTTGGTTTCGCAGCCCGGCTCAGAGAGGCAAAGATTTGCTTGTGGCCCTGGAGAGGAGAACTCGCCGCTAGGCAGGGGACAGCAGGCTGGGAATGGAACTGTGAGTGTAGGCAGGAGGAAGCGACCGTAAATCCAGCTACATGGGTCAGGAAATCTCTGTTTCCTCCTACCTAACACGTGTTTATCTGGGGGCCATAAAACACACAACCCTGTAAACATGGGGCTGTGGTTAACTTAAAGCATTAGGCAAAGAACATCAGCACAGCCACACTGTACGGTCCACTTTAAGATTTCAACAGGGATACGCTGGACCCAACAGCCTAGATTCCCAAGTGGTGTAAATCATCATAGCTCCGTTGGGTGAGAGCTGAGAATGGGACCCAAGAGACTCTCAGTTGCTCTATCCACTAGCCCACACTCCTGCTAAGAGCTGGGAGTAAAATCTACATCCCCTGACCCCTCCTCCCATCTCATCTCATCTCTGGGCCACAACCTTCCAAATTCCAGGGACAGAACTCAGGAGTCCTGATTCCCAGACCCTCTGTGGGTGAATATGAAACACCCATACTAGGCATCAGATCCCTTTTCTTACCCCACGCTTCAGTGGCTGTGCAGCACTAAACCAAACAGAAAATGGCACCGCCCAGACACAAACCTGCAGTCCATTTTAAAACCGTTGAAACTCGGTCCAGGGAAGGGTCTGCCAGACACTTCAGAAAAAGATAGGGTCTTCTTTGCTTCACTCCTTCTCTCCTGGTTCTTCTTCGGCAGCACACAGTAACGTACCATCAAATCCATATTAGGATGTCCCTGTGACACCCAGCAGAATAGCAGGTGTGTTCTCCTGGGTACCCGTAATGTTCAATATCCCAGAAGACATGTTCAACCTGGACATATCTGACATTTTCAGAAGCTCAATTGGTGCCTGCTACTGGGCATACCTAGAATATCCACCGCCACAGGGTGCCTTATACCTAGATGTACCTAGAACATCCAGCTCAGTAGGTGTCTCCAGCCTAGATGTACCTAGAACATCCAGCCCCGCAGGTGCCTTCCACCGGATGTACCTAGAACATCCAGTTCCTTAGGTGTCTCCTGCCTAGATGTACCTAGAACATCCCTGCAGGTGCCTTCCACCAGATGTACCTAGAACATCCAGCTCTGCAGGTGTCTCCTACCCAGATGTGTCTAGCACAGCCGATTCCAACAAGTACGTTTGATAAGCATGTTGATCTGTCTCACGCATACTCGCTTCCTGGCGGTCAGTTATGGACTGGCCTGAAAGGGATGTTTTCCTACAATTAAACCATAGTGACAAATAGATGAATGAGCTCATGCTGGAAAGCAAACCACATGCCCATGTAACGTAGCTGGGGAGTGGCTTTGTTTGAGACACAACAGCAGTTCTGAGCAGGAGCGACCTATGTCCTATCCGCTCTCTCCTCAGCCTTTGTTCTGGGAACCCGCATTACAAGGCATGGAAAACACATCGCTTTAAATACATGCAAGGAATGGCATGCAGGCTAATGGCTAGGGCAGATGCCTTGGGAGCCAGGACGCCTGGGTTCTTCAGGGCTGCTGCTGACTCAGTTTGCCTCTCTTGGGAACTGGGCTGATAATACTGTACAAGTGAGTCAGCCAGTTAACACGGAGCTGCTTGGGTGGAAGGCGTTAGACTTGCAAAATACTAGCCAGCAGAAGAAATGAATAGCCCTCTTTAGAAGAACACTCAGGGCGTGCCGGTTAATATCCGGAGGGTTTGTGCTTTTTGAGTATACAGTAAAGGCCAGCTTCTGAGCTCAGTTACACCAGGGGAAATCCAGACTAACAGAATGGTTTTACACGGGTGGCGACCAGAATCCGGCCCTGACAGTCTGTAAAAGTCTAATTGGCTTTCTCATAAGCTTTGGCTGAGTGGAGATGGGGAGGTGGGGGCTAATGAAAACCATCTTCACGCTCAGAGTTAAGTCCTCTGCTTATTCCTGTGGTTTGGAGCTCGTCTCTTGACGCTGAATTAATCCAGGCTGGTGCGGGACGCAGACATTGCTGTAATGAGGCATGGCAGCCTGGTATGGCCTGTGATCTAGGCTCCACTTTGGAAGTACTCTGGCTTTTGGTGGGCAGAGCCTTTGTATTTGCTCCGCATTTGTACAGCGCCTAGCACCCTGGGATCCAAGCACATCCTCCCCATACCGCAGGCACTTAACGATAAGATGGTGATTCAGACCCACTGGAGTTAATGGACCTGATTTGCATCTAGACTGTTTCTTTACACCCCTCTGGCAGTGTAAAGGGATCATAAAGTGGCTGCAGCTGTAATTTATTTTAGTTCATTAGTGTAAGTGACCCAATGGAACTTAAGCATGTGCCTAAAGTTAACCACGTGCTTCAATACCTCCCTGCATTAATATTAGTATTTATTGATATTGAGGTATTGCCCAGCAGCCCCATCCTGGACCAGGACCCCATGCGTCAGGTGCTGTACAAACCCAAGACAAAAAGCCAGGCCCTGCCCCAAAGCACCTACAAACTCAGGTTTTCTCTGGATAAATGGAGCCTGTGTTACCTCTCCTCTGATTTTAGCACCTGTCCTTCTTCATGACTAGGGCCCTACCAAATTCGTGGCCATGTAAATCGCATCACAGCCCGTGAAATCTGGTCTCCCCCATGAAATCTGGTCTTTTGTGTGTTTCCCCTGTACTATGCAGATTTCACAGGGGAGACCAGCGTTTCTCAAACTGGGCGTCCTGACCCAAAAGGGAGTTGCAGGGGGGTCACAAGGTTATTTTAGGGGGGTCGCGGTATTGCCACCCTGACCTCTGCGCTGCTGGCAGGGCTCTGCCTTCAGAGCTGGGATGCCAATTAGCAGCCACTGCTCTCTAGCTGCCCAGCTCTGAAGGCAGCGCCACCGCCAGCAGCAGTGCGGAAATAAGGGCAGCAATGCCATGACACCCCTACAATAACCTTGTGACCCCCCCAATTCCTTTTTGGGTCAGGACCCCGACAGTTACAACATCCCAACATTTCAGATTTAAATGGCTGAAATCATGAAATTTACCATTTTTAAAATCCCCTGCCTGTGAAATTGACCAAACTGGACCCTGAATTCGGTAGGGCCCCAGGCATGAATTTCCATTTGCCATTTTTCCACCTACGAAACTTATGCCTCGAGGAAGCCAGTCGCTCACAGAGGCACCGGGTTCTCCCTTTGGTTGTCAGGTTTCAACAGAAGTTTCTGAAGTCAAGGCCATGGGGTCAGATGCATAAGTGCCTCCGTCTTGCAGCTCAGACATCAGCTGGGGGGCCAGTCAGTGATAAGCAGTAGGACTGGGGGGGGGCAGTCAGTGATAAGCCGTGGGACTGAGAGAGGAGGGGCAGTCAGTGATAAGCCGTGGGACTCAGTGAATTTCATCTCGGAATTCTGGATCACAATCCTCTCATGTTTATGTCAAATTAATTGCTAAATTATCCCAAGTTGCTAAGCCCCAGTGTTCAAAAGATCATGAGTCAGGCACCTTGCAATCATAAGATTTTAAATTCAGGAGCCTGGGGGATTATATTGTTTCCCTTCTGGTTTCTGAGCCTTTAAGGGTGAACTTGAACCATGTTTTCTGAGTGGTCGTGCTATTCTAGTGGTTAGAGCAGGGTATTTGAGTTGTCCCCCCAGCTCTGACAGTGGAATGAGGTTTAGGGTGTGTCTTCACTGCAGAGTTAACCTGGGTAATTAGCACATGGGTTATAGCAGCCAAGTTACCTCCTCTTCACTGATTCTGCGTCTTCCCTGGGTATGTTGCTAGCACTTCTAGGGGTACATTCCGGGGTTCTTTGTGCTGCTGATCTGGGCTCTATATCCCAGATTGGTTTTATATCCCCTGTGGGAGAACTTGTCTGTTGGGGGGAGAGGGGGATTGTGGGAAGGCGCTGGAGGACTAGGAGTGATGTTGCATCAGGTGTCCAGCCTGGGGTGAAAGCAGCGTGGGACCTGTAGACCCAGCTAGCTTGGGCTGAGTGCCCCACAGATGCAGGTGAGAGGATTTTGTAGACAGGAGCGGGGGTTAATGCTGGAGGGAAAACCTACGCAGAGCTTTTAAAGCAGACTCGGTGTCAGGACTCCTGGGTTCTATTCCCAGCTCTGGCAGGCCGGGCAGTTTGATTAAGTGTTGGGGGCCGGGCTTTGGGGAGGCCAGGATGCCTGGGTTCTACCCCTGGCTCTGCCACTTGTGGAGAAAGGCGTCCCCTTGTCCTGAGAGCTCCCTATGCCAGATTCTGACCCCTTCTTGCTTCCCTCCCAGGCCAGGGGTTAACGGCAGCCCGAGACTTCCAGAATCCCTGAGCCAGGCCAATTAACGAGCTGCCAGGCCTATTACCGAGCCACCAAATAGCAGCTGAGCGTCCCCCAGCTCCTCAGCCCTGCAGGTGTTTGGGTGCGTTCAGAAAAACCCAGACACGACCCCCACCCGCCTCCAGAGAGCCGGGCTCTGCCCCTAGGAGCTGCCTGTCTGGCCACTCTGGCAGAGTGGCTGGGGACTCTGGCCCAGGGCCTGACCAGAACCAGGGCCTTTGCTCTTCCCGAGTGAGCGCGGCAACGGGATCAAGGCGGTGGATGGATGCCCCAGCCATGGACACTTCATCACCCCTTTAAGGGCATCAGAAGCTGGCACCCCAAAAACACGAGTGGAAATTGTGGGGAAGCAGCCGTTCAGTCCTACGTCTCCAAGAACTTAACAGAGATGGGTCACTATTGTGGTGCTCCCCCTCCCCTTGCTGCTCCACATTTATGGGTAGGGAAACTGAGGCACAGAGAGAGGCTGAGACTTGCCCAGGGTCGCCTAGGGAGTCAGTGCAGAGCTGGGAGCAGAACCCAGGAGCACTGAGCTCTGACCCATGTTGCCTGGGGCCATCCTGGCTCCTTGCTCCACCCAACGGGATCTGAGCCCTCAATTGCTGAGTTGCCCCGTTTCTGGACGGGGTCATTCGTTTAGATCCTCGTCCCGTCAAGTGCTGGGATGAAAACTGATGCTGCAGAAACCCAGCCCCGGTGCCGCGCTGGACAGAGACGCCGCCCGGTGCCTGGGCGTCAGTGGGGTAAGCAGCAGCCGCTCGACTGTCGCTCTGTGCTGGAGCCAGCAGGAATTATGGTGGAGTTTTTCCCTGTGGCAGGAGGTTTTGGCACAGCGAGGTCGGGAAGCCTGGGAAAAATGCACTTGGGTTCCGATAGACCCTGGAGACTCACATCTGCTCAAATTCCCTCTTGTGTCTTAAGCAGAGAGGAGAGAGGGGAGGTGGGGTGGATGGGGAGAGAGAGATGGATGGATTGATAGATGGGGGGTGTATGTGGATAGAGAGATAGAGAGATAGATAGGTGGATAGATAGATGACCATGTATGGAGATACATAGGTAGATGGATGGATGACTGTGTCTGGCGATAGCTAGGCAGATAGATAAGAAGGATATTTTCTGAATCATCCACTAATTCATATTTGTTCGTTCTTCTGTAACTAGAAATCAAGGAAGCGGGCGCAAAGAAAGGTTAGGTGGCTAAATAGATACATATGAAGACGCGGCTGGACAGGCAAAGGGGAAAGTTTCTCAGCACAGGAAGAGGAAAGGACAAGAGAGAAACAGCTGGAGAAGGGGTGATTAGATGAGACCAGAGGAAGTGTTTTCTGCCCTGAGGAGAGTTTGGACGGTGACGTCCGGTCCTAGGGGTGATGTGCACCGTTCTGCCGGCCGGTGCATTGCTGACCCCTCTGTCCGGATGCTGCCCGGTGCTGTCCTGTTCCCGGTGAGGGTCTCCTAAACCTGGTGTTGATGGGCACAGTCCACTGGGAACATCATAGGCTGGAGTAGGGGTGGGTGGGAAAGGTCCGAGAGAAGGGAACGTTTGCCAGACAACTGGCGGCCTCCAGCCGTCCCAATAAAAGCCTCTTGGAGATTCTAAATGCCCCTGGCCCAGGCGGCTCCCTTGGGAGGCACAGAGCCGGTGGAGGTACCACGGCGCTCGTTTCTTTCACTGCCGCCGGGGCACAGGGAGTGGTGGAGCCTGGGGGGAGCTACGGTAACACCAAATTATCCCACTGCCGAGAAGGGGGTCATGGGAGAGAGGGTTGCGGGGCAGGCTCTGGCCTGCTAGGAAATGAACTGAGACCCCTCAGCTCATCTCACGCTGGCTGATGAACAGATCCACGAAGGCCTAACTCCCAGGCTCCCTAAATACCTCAGAGGCAGGAAATGCTCGTGTCTTTTGGGCCCTGCCCCCCTGACCCCAACTTAGGGGGACCAGACAGCAAGGGTGAAAAATCGGGACGGGGCTGGGGGGGTAATAGGAGCTTATAGAAGAAAAAGACCCCAAAACTGGGACTGTCCCGATAAAATCAGGATATCCGGTCACCCTGCCTCAACTTGAACTGGTGCCCCATGTAGTTGATTTTACCCCAGCCGGGGATCTGTGCCAGCCGTCCCTTTGCCCCTCCAGTAGCAGTGCCGATGGCCGTGGCCAAGACAGGGAGAGGCAGTGGAGTGATGTATCTGGTTCGCTGGGACCCAAGTGTGCGTCCCGGGACCCAGCTTTTGCAGGGACGGTTCCCTGGTGTTGGGATGTGATTTGTTTGAAGCCAAGAGCAGTAGAGGGCTGAAGGCCGGCCATGCACTCGCGGTCTCCCTGCTGGAGTGGGTGACTGGGAATCACCCTCGTAGTTAGTAAATAACAGATCCTTGACCCCGTCCGTTCCCACGCTTCACTCACGTCCTTGTGGCCTCTGACAGTTCCCGTTCGCTCTCCAGCTTGGATCCTTCCTCTCGTTCATTCCCATCCCTGCAGGAGAGATTCCCCCCGAGGCGAAAGAATGAGCCGTGGCAGAGTTGTAGGAATTCTCCGGCTGGATCAGACCTAAGGCCTGCCTGGCCTCCCGTCTCTGACAGCGGCTGGCACCAGAGGGCTCAGAAGAAGGAGCAGAGTTCCCATTTCGTGGCTAGAGAGGAAGGATGGCTCAGTGGTTCGGGCCCCCGGCGAGGCAGGTGGGAGCGGGAAAGTCAGCTGACCTGGGCTCTGAGACTCGCTACCGCGTGATTTCAACCAGTAACAAGCAGGGCTCGGTGACGCTTTCATCCCAAGAGCCGCTGCCAACCTCTGAGGCCAGCTTAGCAGTGAGTAGGGCCAGGAACACAGGGCCTGGTTCTTTTGGAAAGACCCCACTGGCCATTGTCTTTGTGCTGGCCAGCTGCTGGCCTAGAATGGACACAACCGCTGAAGGAAATCCCCAGACTAGCTGTCAGATTGAACCAGAGCTCGGCTTTGAACCGAGCAGCCCAGGAGTTCTGGGGTCAGTTAGAGCTACTGCAGGAACCGGAAGGGAGCCGCGCTTCCCAAGCGCTTTGGGTAGAGAGAGCAGAGCACAGCTCGGGTGGACGTCAGAGTGTGCAGCGTGCAAAGAAATATAGGGCAACGGTGGAGAAGGGGGCGGGAGGAGAGATCGGGGGGAAAGTAAGAGCTCAGCATGCAAAGTGCTGAGGGTTCTCCACCCCTATTGACTTCAGTAGGGCTGGGCCTTTACAGAGGAATCTTATCTATCTATCCCCATACACCCCCTCTATCTATCCATCCCCATACACCCCCCTATCTATCCATCCATCCCCATACACCCCCTCTATCTATCCATCTGTCCCCATACACCCCCTCTATCTATCTATCCCCATACACCCCCTCTATCTATCCATCCATCCCTATACACCCCCTCTGTCTATCTATCCCATGCACCCCCTCTATCTATCCATCCATCCCCATATACCCCCTCTATCTATCCATCCATCCCTATACACCCCCTCTATTTATCTATCTGTCTATCCCCATACACCCCCTCTATCTATCCCCATACACCCCCTCTATCTATCTATCCCCATACACTCCCTCTATCTATCCATCCATCCCCATACACCCCCTCTATCTATCTATCCACATATACCCCCTCTATCTATCTATCTATCTATCTATCTATCTATCTATCTATCTATCTATCTATCTATCTATCTATCCACATACACCCCCTCTATCTATCGATCTATTGATCTGTCAGTCTAGCTATCCCCAGATATGCCTTCTTTCTTTCTATCTATCCCCAGACTTTTTCTTTTTCTTTCTTTCTTTCTCCAGACATCCCTTCTTTCTATCTATCTATCTATCTATCTATCTATCTATCTATCTATCTATCTATCTATCTATCTATCTATCTATCTATCCCCAGACATCCCTTCTA